>JAOZJS010000626.1:0-24552 GCA_025882695.1 Amerodectes protonotaria
CTATCATGCATGCATGTGCAACACATCGCTATAACTATTTTTCTATAACTTCTTCTTCTTCTTTTAAGCTCCTCCTCCTCCTCCCTTCTGAACACAGTGACAGTTAACACGCGCGCGCAGTCATTTTTTTTCTTATTTATTTAGAGTTTTAAAACATATAATATCATCACACTGTAGGCTGTCTGTCTTATTTGTCTCTTCTCTCAAATTATTTTCTCTCTCGTTCTCTCGCTAGCTTTCTCTCTTCTTATTTTGATTACACACTAAACACTACTAATACAGGGCGGAGTCAAACGCGCTTCGAGACGATTAGCTGCAATAATAATAAACGATTGGTCAAGCACAAACGCACACACAAGCCTCTAGTAATATTGGTAAAACACACAGCCACAGATACACGCCTCTAGTTCAGAGGCCACACACACACACGCTCTGTCTCTCGCTTTCTCTCGTATCTCTGATTTAGGGTGTTGCTTTGCTTGTGGTAATTTTAGTTTTCCTCCGAAGCCTTTCTTTTTTTTTTTTATAGGACTCTGTCTGTCTGTCTGTCTCTCTATTCTTTTCGCTTGTCGACTACAATATCTGAGGATAAATCAAATCAATAAAATCCGTGTTCGATTCCGTACAGCTAGTCTCTCTCTCTCCCTCCCACATCACATTCACACAACATTAATTCCAAAGTCCTGGAAACGTCTTGAGTTATAGCGAAGATGATGAAATAGTCTGAATTTTTGTGCTAGTGTTTGTAAGTGTGCGTACGTGTGTGTCTCACAATTTTTTTTTACTTTCATTCTACGTCATTTTACCTGTAATGTTTCTCGCTTCATGTTGTTCACCATATAATTAGCATTCCGGAACAATCCCAAAATACACGATAAGAATCTGGAAACAACAACACGAGGACAAATTAAGCAAACATTGGCAAACATACACACACACGCGCACAAACCAGAACAGGTTGCAGGTTTCCGTTTTGTTGTTCAGTTCCGTTTCCGGTTCTGGTACTTTTTCTTCAATTCAATTTTGGCGGCGCACCTAGATTTTTTTGAAAATATATTTTTCATTCAACTCTCTCTGGTCTTCAAGTTTCAAGTTAGATTTGCATGATTTGTCTGTCTGGATTTTTTTTGTAATATTATTATTTGGTAAATTGTTGTGATCAAAAACAAGAAAAAAATTATATTTTCGCTTTTCGCTCTTCTTCTTGGTCTTCTTCTTCTTATTCTTGAAATGATTGATTGATTGATTTCGATGTTGCTGTGTTAGAGGCTCATATTGTTTGTTGTAAATATAGTATGTTTGTGTGTATTGATTTGATTGATTGATTGATTGGTTGATCGATTCATTTTGTTTGTTCAAAAATACCTTTTTTCTGTCTCATTTCATATCCAAAACACGACAACACACACACACACATTCACCTGGTACATTCCATTAAAAATGCCCAAGACTTTTCTTTTGTTCTTTTGTTCTTTTTTTCTCTGTTGAAATCAATGTTCGATGATATGGATCAAATTTTGATTCGAACATTGATTGGAATCTGGGTTCCAACGTGCTGGAACCTGGCGACAAATGATCGGATTAATAAATGAGATTTAAGGCTTTATTGAAAAGATTGAAGATGAACACACGAACCATTAATACACGAACACGCCGATCTCTCGTTCTCACTTGGTACTTGCCAAGAAATTGGGCGGATACCGAACATGCATACACACCCCCCCACACACATATAGGGCTCTCTTTGTAAGTATATTATGGAAATTGTACCGCGGAATTGATTGATTGAAAACAAAATTGTTGTTTGTTTTTTTCTTCGTTGTTTCAAAATTCATTTTTTTCTTCTGTCTTCTGCTGCTTCTTCGAATTTCTGTGAATTGTGAAATTTCACTTTTGAACACACCCACACACCTACAAAAATCAAACAATTTTCTGTCGACGACGACGAAGATGAAACGAAAAATTCAATTAATTAATTATAAATTGAATTATAATTATTACAATTATTTAAAAACACCTCTGTTCTGTAAATAATATTTGATGTTTTTGAGAAGATACTAATCATTTGGACACACCAAAAAAAACCACGCCCACACACACACATTCACTATAAAAATTGAATAAATAAATTTAAAAAAATTCGACAAAAAAAAACTATTCGAAAAGCTTTAAAAATTCCAAATCGAACGTTTCTGACCAATTTCGAATACCAAACTAGCTACTATTCCGCCATCTAGCGTTGAAAATGCAAAACATGCGCATGAGCATGAGCACGTTCCCGTTCGATCAATATCACCTCGCATTGTCATCATTGTCAGCTGAGGCAACAGGTTGATCGCTTGGTATTTTAGGTATATTTATGGTATGTGCGGTCGTTATATGATCGGAATTGGAAAGCTTTGTTTTTATTATCTCACCACAAACAATTATGCAATTACCAAGCTCGATTTTGCCGTCAACCAGATTGTACAATTGGTTCATATAGCAACATTGGGCAATGAGAATCACCATAAGAACGACAATTTGATCATCATACGCCCCCTCCTCGGTGCTTCAAATAATTTGGATCAATTTTTGTTTTTTTCTTGTATTTGTTTTACGGTGTTAAATATTTATCAGCATTTTTGTTTTGATTTTTGTCCTTGTGCCAGCTTTGTTGCTTCCTTGTCAAACCAAAATTTGATCTAATTTCATTCAACAGATTTATTAATTCCAAGCGATATATTGATATTGATTGACCAATTGACCATTGATCAAGATGGTTCGAGATCGTATTGCAGAATTCAAAAAGGTATGTGGTGTTTCTTTTTTTGGTTTCAATCAAATTGATTACTGGCTTTTCCGCCCACTAATCCAAAACCAACAAACACAGAAAGCGGGTTTGAAAGAAAATGATCTCAAAGAAGAACAAGAAGTGGTCACAATCACTATGGGACAAGATGAATTTATTGAAAAAGTTGAAAATAATAAAAAAATTCTGGATCAAATGGAACAATTGGTTCAAGATATGAAAAATCATCATTCGAAAATGTTATCGTCCACCAAACAAGACGAAAGTAATTTGATCCATCCAGTTGTTGATTTTTGAATCTCAATCATTGACCGATTATTTATTTATTTTTTTATAGAAACCAAAAAAGAATTAGAAGACATCAATATAAATTTTAAAATGTTATCGAAGAAAACTAAAGAAACTTTAAAATGTTTGTGATCATATTTTTGTTCTTGCCATAAACTAAAATCGCGCTTATTTCCAATCAATCAATCGCAGCCATAGAACATGATTGTTTACAACAGAAAGATGTCAATTCGGCCGCTTATCGTATGCGAAAAGTTCAATTCCAAATGTTAAGAGAAAGAATATTGGACATAATCAATAAATACAATTCTGCTCAAGCTGATTACAGAAGCAAATGTAAAGAATTATTAAAAAGGCAGATTGCAATCAGTATGTGTTTTTGAATCCACAATTTGAATCCCGAATGTCCACTTAAATAATCATTTGTTCGTATAATATAGCCAATCAAAGCATGGACAATGAAGAGCTGGACAAGATACTTGATAATCCATCATCAGAAATATTCATCCACGGAGTGAGTGAATGATTTTTTTGTGATGTTTCACAGATGTGATTTTAATTCATTCATGTTCATCATATCTTCAAGCTCCTGACCGAAACAAGAGAAGCAAGAGAACAATTGGCCGAGATTCAAGAACGACATGCTTACATATTACAAATAGAGAAAAGCATCAGAGAGCTGCATGACATGTTTATTGATATGGCCACCTTAGTAGAATCACAGGTTAGAATAGTCGCTTCCGGTGGACTGATTGTGATCTTTGATTCTGATCTAATTTTCTGATCAATATTCGTATTCTTCAGGGCGAAATCATCAATCGTATCGAGAATCATGTACAAGAAACACATGATTATGTTGAAAAGGGTAAAGAACAAACGAAACAAGCGATGGATTATCAAACCAAAGCAAGAAAGGTGAATATCATATTGATTGATTGAATTTGGGTTTTAAAAAAACAGAATTCGATTTCGATTACCATCCTGGAAATCCATCGATCATTTCCCCTCTTTTGATTGATACTAATACTTGGTTTTTTCCATGGTTCCCCCTCTCTTTTTTCTTGTTTTGTTTTTTTTCAAAAAAAGATGATGATCATAATCGTCATAATTTCGATTATAATTCTATCGGCTTTAATCGGCTATTTGGTTCTAAGATATAAATCATAACCTTAGTGCATGCATGCATGTGCATTCAGCCACCATTCTCTCTACTTTTTCCAAACTACCAAACTACTACTTGTCATTCCATCCAATTTGAATTTTTTGAATACACAATCGGTTTTTATTTTCAAATTTGTTTTGAAATTCGTTTTCTCTCTCTTTCTCTCCTCCTCTCTTTTCATTTTTCAACAATTTCTAGTGCAAGATTTATATTGCAATCGCATTGATATTATTGATATTGTTGATAATCTGGGCAAGTTTTTCTTAATTGGACATCGACACCGCACCACCACACCCCACACATCAACATCGAAAATCGAAATTTCATCCAGAATCATCATTTCGAATATGGCCGTCAATGTTTATGTTTGTTTTTATTGTTGTTGGTGGTCGTCCGAGCATCTTGGAAATTATTCAATGTTCAATGTGTAATTTCATGTATTATTTTATTAAATAAAAGTATCAATTATTAATTTTAAAATAAATAAATTTTTAAATTTAAATTTAAATTTAAAAAAAAATTGACGCGCACGCACGTTTTGTGCGCTGAACTATAAGAGAAATATGAGGCCAACCCCTTCGTTGTTCATATTTCCACTGGCAGAGTTGCATATCATTGCCAAGCCAAAATCTGTCAGTCTCATCAATCGAACAATTTTTGTCTCGCCTCCTCTTTTATCATTCACTTCGCTAGCCGCTGTTCGATGGGAGGAGCTAAAGTGCCAAAAATCAGCAATTTCAATCGATCAATGTTACTCTCCGGCCTGCCCATTTCAAGCCAAAAAATGCACGTTCATACACACCGAGTAGTTCATGCACGGTATAAACCATCCGAACTTGGTCATTTTGTTGACCGAAGAGTTCTTGTTGTCCCGTGACCGTTTTATGTTCCAAATAATAATAAACAATGATACCAATTTTGTTGAAATGTTACCATTCCAGTTGATGATCGGAGCGATTGAAAAATGACCACAACCACTACGAAGACCACGATACTGCTCCGGCCATTGTTGCTAATAATTGTTTGTTGCATTGCCGGTATATCGACTTGGAAGCAAAACGAGCCCGAAATTGAACAGCCTGAACCAGTCAAAATCGGTAATCATATTTGATCAATCATAATCAATAATCAATGTTTTGTATCATTTTTTCTTTTTGGTTTTTCGCATAGCCATCATTGGCGGAGGTGTTGGTGGTACCGGAACGGCGTATTTCCTAAAGGAATTATTGGAAAAACAAAACGATCTGAAATTCGAGATTACCATTTATGAGAAATCCTATCAAATCGGTGGACGTTTGAATACGGTCAATTTTGACCAAGACCAGTATGAATCCGGTGGTTCGATAATTCATGAACGAAACAGATATGCTTCGGAATTGATCGCCAAATTTGGTTGGTACCGTTTGGATTGTTGCTTAATTGTTATTATTGTTGAATCTCTTTGTCTTTGTCTGTAGGCCTTAAAAAACGTGTCGCTCAAAGTGATTCGAGATTATGCATATACAATGGTGAAAAGTTTGTGTTTTGCGAAAGTTCATGGGAGATAATAACCGTTTTTAAATTATTGCGATATTATGGCTTGGATTTGATCCGTTTACAAAGACACGTATCCAAAGTTATTGATCATTTCGAAAGGTGAACCATTAGCCGATGATTTGATGATTTAAGATGGAGATCTAACCTGAATCTTCTGCTATTTTTTCTTCCTTTCGATCCTGGATCAGAATCTACGATAGACAAAACGAACAAAATGCCTATGAACAAGTTAGCGAACTATTGTCGGCCATGGATTCGTCCATCTATAATCTAACCAAGATCACCTATAATGATCTATTGTCCAATCAATATAAGTTATCCAAAGAATTCATCCGTGAACTAGCACAAGCAGTATCGTTGGTGAACTATGGACAAACGGTGAACATACCGGCGTTGGTTGGTTTGGTTTCATTTGCCGGCGCCAACAGTGATTTGTTCTCGATCCAAGGTGGAAACAAGTTGTTACCACTATACCTGGCACATTATTCCAATGCTCGTGTATTGTTGAACACACAAGTGGTGAGCATCAATTATCTTGGTGATCATAAATATCGGATACATTCGAAGAAATTAAATACAAACCTGAACGAACCGAATTTGCGCAAAGATGTTTATGATTATGTTATAATCGCAACACCATTGGCCAACGAAAACAATTTGATCCGGTTCAATAATCTAACCAAACGAAATGAATTGATCAACGATATATTCGAAAAGTATCACCTACATCGTACGGTGGCCACATTTGTCAAAGGTGAAGTTTTGCCCAAATACAAAGATCTCGACATTCTAAGCTGTGATATTGATCGTGAAGATGGTGGAGCATTTTTCACATCGCTTGCCCGTCTCAATCCAGTTAACAAAGTCGCACGGAAAACATCATCATCATCGGCGGACGATGGTAAAAACGAGAAAACTTCGACGACCAAGAATGGTGATGATAATAATAAGAAGAATGATAAAAACGTTTTCAAGGTATTCAGCAATCATAAATTGGAACCACATGAACTATATTCATTATTCGAGGAAATCCAAGATCTACAAGAGATCCATTGGCTTGCATATCCGGAATATATTTCGGTCAAACAACCATTACCACCGTTCAGGATAAGGCCCGGTGTTTTCTATTTGAACGCCATCGAATGGGCAGCTAGTGCCATCGAGATGAGCTTGATTGGTGCCAAAAACGTGGCCCTGTTGCTATGTCATGAGATGGATATTTGTCCTGGTTCCCAAAACAATCCGGATCCGAATCAATCCGGCGACAGCGGATCCAAATTGAACAAAATCGAATTGTGAACAACCTCGACGCGACAATACTGATACGAGCACATATATACTTTGATACGAATTAATAAACGATATTTGTTGTTGTTGTTGTTCTGGTTGGTGGATTCCAAAAATAGGTTCCAAATCAAATTGAATTCTCAAAAAAATCCGAAATCCGAATCGTCCCCAACCGTGGATCAATATTTGATCTGAAAAGTCTGTCTGGCGCTCGATAATTTGATTGGTGGAAACAAATATTGACTTTTGGATCGGGCGCCAATGCGCCATCCGCATCCACATCATCATCATCGACGTTGTTTGGCATCTGTAGATCCGGATTTCAATGTACTCGACTGGTTTTTTTTGATTAATCACTTCTGGGATTTTCGGGAAGCCAATCAAAAACCAGGGATATTAAGAAATGAATGAATGAATGAATGGCTAAATCCTTTTATTTTTCAATTTCATATTTTGCCTGTTCTTCTTGTTGTTGTTGTTGTTGAATAATCAAATACGAATTTGTCATCGTGGTACGATGGTACACGATGTCGTTGTTGGATGGTCTTTTGGTAGTCTGGATGGCCAATCAATCAATCTTCTTCTTGGATGCGCTCGCCATTGCGCTACTGTTCAACATCGTTATTGATGATGATGATGAACAGCAACAGCATTCGAGAAGAGTCGATGTTGTCGAGTGTGGTGTGAGGACAGGAAAACCGAAGAAACATCCAACGAAACGAATTTCGGAACGAAACGTCGAAACAATGAACACACACACACACACACACACGGTATTGCCCGAAGAAGATGCATGTTGAATAAATAAATAATAAGACTTTCAAACAGAGGGGAGCTGCTGGATGCACGAATCAAATCGAAATCGAAATTTTAAATTCGAAGAATGTCGAACGAAAAAAAATCGAAAGTATGTTTTCTGGGCCACCACACAGACTAGTCAAGACAAGGCAAGAAAACGATCAGACAATCAGACAATCCGACCAGACCAGAGACTCAAATCAAAAACATTCAGTGTACGAAACGTGCGCCCGAAACGGAATTGATATTTTTAGCGTGTTTATCATCAACCAAAAATGGGATTCAGCGGAACGATTTTTCAATCGACGAAGACGATTGATCGACGAACGAACGTGTGCGCTGCAAACAAACACAAACAGACAAAATCGATCCACAATGTTCACATTGTTATTGTTGTTGGTTGTTCACCATTGGTTGGTTTTGGTTTGGTTCGAGTTGTTTGGATTTGGTGGTGGATTCAAAGTGGATGATGATATTTCGACGGATCAGAAGCCGCATTTGGCTGATTTCCAAAATTTGGTGGATCCTTCTTTTTTTGTGATCATTTTTGATCATTGAAAATTGATTGGATTCAATTTCAATTGTACCAATTGTGCAACAAGAAGAAGGCGAAGATGAATATGAAGATGAAGATTCAAAAAAGTACACTTTCAAAAACAGACAGGAAAAGCTTCGTACATTCACCGTACAACACTCGCACCATTGGCTATAATTAATGATTCTTCTTCTACGGCCAATCATTTGCAGGATGCGCTAGGAGAGAGAGAGACATGATCATCCTCATCCTGATCCTCATCATCCATTGCACAATTGCGCACGTTTTCCCGTACGAACAGGATCGATGGCTAGATGGATGGCAGTTCCAAGGTACACTGGTGGGAATCGATGCGGATCGATCGATCGATCGATCGAGCCGGGAATTTGCGCAAACATCCCGCAAGCGACCAACCAACCTGATCTTGTGACCAGCCTGGATCTTGTTGTTGATTCAAACAACAACAGAGGACGATCATCTTCAACGCCATTGATTGATTGATTGATTTTGATTTTTGTTAAATTGTTTTCCAATGAAATGAAATGAAATGAACAACAAAACGAAGACAACGCCTGAAGATCAATCATCATATCCTGGACGTTGAACGCCTCGGCGCCATACCTGTTGTGTTTGGCTGTTTGATCTCATTTCCCTTAATTTAATGCGCGCCATTTTTCGTATTATTTTTGGAATCCAATTTCTCAATTTAGGAAAATTGAAATCGAATCCAAAGAAATCGAATCCAGAAACAAACAACCGAAAAAAATCCTTAAAATTGACTTTTGATTCGACTTTTGAGAGAGAGCGAGAGCGAAGAGCTAAAAGCTCCGTTAGGTTCCGTCGTCGTCGTGTACTATTTTGAGGATAATCCTCGCCTTTTTATTATGATGATTATGATGATCATGATGATTATTATTTTATGAAGTTGGATCACGAAATCAATTTGAAATACTACTACCGGACGGACACCGTTTTTGGTTGGTTGGCTTCGGAGAAACAACAATCGGAGATGAGCTTCAAGCATCATCCTCTTTCTCGATTGGATTTTTGGATTTTAAATTTTACTCCTCCTCCTCCTAATAATAATCATCATCGAAAACGATTGTGATCCTGCCCAATTAATTCACTGAATGTAAGCACTATAATAAATTCCAGCCCTCCTCCTTCCATTGGCTTCTCGTTGGGCGCACACTTCAATGTCTGTTTGCCAAGCCAAGCCAAGCTCATAACCAAGTCCAAAATGGTAGCCAATCAGGTAGCACACACCGCGCGACTGGGCAACGCGTGCACCATTGTTGTCCAGCCCATTTTTCGCTGTTGTTGTTTCGCTTGGCAATGTAAATCATCATCATCATAATAGTAATAATAGTCATAATCATAGTCATAATCATTGGTAATAGATTCATCTTGTGGCTCCTCCCACTCTTCTTCTTCTTCTTGTGTTTCGCCTTTGCGTCCGCCCGCCTCGTTCATTGATGCGTCCGCTCGTAAATGTCGTGTAAGATTACGACGATGATGCTGATACGGATGATGATCACCATATAACCATAACCATCATCATCTTGAAGATGATAATAATAATAATAATAATTTTTCAAGCAAAAAAAAATCCAAAAAAAAATTTCCCGCTCAAAACGAGCACTCCACAACCGTTCCCTTTTTGTTTGCTGCTGTTGTTCCGTTGGTCGCGGCCAGCTCTTTTTTATCTATTTTCCGCCAAGCTCATAAATAACGTTACGTAAAAAGTCATTACCTTATCTAAGTTATGTCATGTTAGGTTATGTAATGTTATGTAATCTTCCTGCCCCCCGTATTCATTCATTTGATTTATTGAAACGTGCCGCTCATTAAACGATCGCCTAGACCTCTCTCTCTTCATGGTGGTGTGTGTTTTAATTGTTATCCACCAAAGTCCTCCGTTTCGTATAGGAACTGGCCGCTAGACGATACTAGTTGATCATGGCGCCAGATCCGGTCGGTCAGACGCTGATGCTGCTGATGAAATGCCCTCCCTGGAATGGCCATTTTAAATCTTCTCATTGTCTTTTTGGCATTCCAGTTCCAGTTCCAGCAATACAAACTGGAACTTGTTCCGTTTTTCGCTTTGTTTTTCGTTTTGTTGTTTTTTTGCGCGGCGATCCAAATACTACACAAGCACAGAACAAACAGACAAACCAAACCGACAATCAATCGACTTCGATCCAACAACAACAACTTCTTCTGACCATTTTGTCTCTGGGTCAAACAACAACAATCAAGACAACAATAAGACAAGTAGCCAAGATGAAGATGGAGATGGAAAATCAAATTATATGCTCAATCAGCCGTGCCGTGTCCGTGTGCGTGTGGTGTATTCAATTCAAATCCGAACAAACAAACAAACAAACAAACAAATAATAATAATCATCATAAAAAAATATGTGTGTCAATCAACAGGTGATCCAATTTCTTTGGAACGCGATTCCTATTTGTATTGTTTTTTGGTCGTTTTCCTGTGTGTTGTTTTGTTTTGTTTTAGCTTCTTGAAAACAATTGTTTTTTCCATCTGCGTTTTGGGCTCGTGTACTCGTATTCTCGCATTCTCGTGTATTCACTCGTAGCCAGCCAAACCCGAGAAAACACGTGCACGTTCAATGTTGCACACGTGTTTCGTGCCATCATCCAAATCAGCCATATTTTGGAACGGGGAAGATTTCATCGGATTTTCCAACACGAACCACAACCACCACCACCACCATTGGCACCTGTTGCTGTTGGCTCTGGAGCATCAGCATCAAGCTTGGTGGAGCTACTTGATGCTTCAAGCTTGAAGCAAGAGATGGCCAAGGTTTTCCGAGCACACACGTTTCAGGCCACAATTCACAAAATATCAAAATCCAAAATCTCCGTTTTGAATTTGTAATGAGTGTGTGGTGACCACCACCACACCTACCACTGTTATCTTTTTCGTTTGAAAATGAAATGATTTCCGTTTTAGGCACTTGAACCACATATTTTTTGGACTTTCACTTCATCAAACAAATCCCGAGGATGTCCAGTGTGTGTGTAGGATTAAAGATTAAGCCGGACAAGAGTGCTTTAAATCTAATCCGATCCGATCCGATCTTCTTCTTCTTCACCATTCGACACACTTGAAGCCAGCTTGAAGCCAGCTTGAAGCCAGCTTGAAGCCGAGCATTTTGAAGTGTCCGCAGACTCCTCAACGTCGGTGTCGGTGGTTGATTGCTGATCCAGAAGAAGAAGAAGAAGAATCCAGGCCAAACTCAATGAATCTCAATTGGCGTGCGAGCCTAGAATACCGTATCATCATCTTGTTGTTGTTGTTCGCGGTGTATATTGTTGTTGGTGAGCGATTTTTGAGAAAAACATATATTTTTGGCCACCGGGCATCGGGCGCGGGTTTCTTGGCCGGCCAGCGGTTATTAATCATCATCATCACGGGAGCGAAAAAAATTCCATTCAACAACAACAAAAATGAATTGAATTGAAATGAAATGAAATTGCCGGACGAGAAAATCCCGAAAAATCCCGAAAAAAATGAAAATCCAGAAAAAAACTAAAACTGAAACTCCTGTTTTCTCTCTCCCTCGTCCTAATCTAATCTTGGATTTGGCGTTTCACGCGACCACAACATCCACGAACGATGATGCCCGATGGCCAGAAGAAGATGCGGCCAAGATTTTTGTGTTTATTTTCGCGGTTGGCCAGCCAGCCATCCGGTCGGCCTGCTTGTCGGTCGGTCAGCGCGAATCCATTTTGGCATCTTCTAAATTTGTCTCCAAACAACTGGTAAATGGTGACCAACCAATGATACTACTGTGGATGCGGTTGGATGTTACAAGGCTGAACATCATCGAGGGCTACTGCAAGATGATGTTGGTGGTGGTAATTTCATTTTAAGAAACACATTCATTTAATTTTGTTGATCGACTTTAAATTGGATCGTTTTCGGTCATCCGGCGGGCAAAAAAAATAAGATCAAGTTTAAACGGTTTTTTGGTCAGCCGGTAATTTCATTTTGGACATTGTTGGTGATCGCGCGCCAAACTTGAAATACACACACAAAAAAAATCCCGGTTCCAATTTTAACAACGATATGTCCACAATGAATGGACCACAACAATAATAATGGCAATTTTTTTGAAAAGAGGTGATGCCATTCAGAACGCGTTTTGAATGTGTACTATTCACAGCGGTTAGCAACCTTAAGGACCGCCCATCAAACAGTTTTTTGGTGCGGCCCACCAAGCATTAGTGCTAAACGCGAGACGAAGCTACACTCCTCTCTCCCTCTACTATTGGCCCAGTGACTGTGATTTGAACTGATGACAGTATATGTCTGTGTATGTTTGATGCCTATAAGAACCGTTATCCTCTCTCTGATTGGTTCAGTGATGATGATTTGGCCTGATGACGAGACGCACTATAAAGAAGGCGAAGAAGGAGAAGAGGAGGAGCATTTCTATTATGTCCTGTTCATAGATGTCGTGTCGTAGGCCCGTTCATTGCAAAAAGGTTGCTTATCCCTGTTCTATGTGTGTGTGGACCGCTGTCTAGGTGACCGGGCTAAATCAGGCCAAAATGGTAAATCTAGGGTAGACCAACGACGAACGGTCGGTGATCGAAGTAAATCGAGTTCAGTCAATTATTTTGATCAAACACACCAACACACCGATAATCCCAAATAGCCAGCCAAATTGAGGATAATCCTCGTTTTTAAGCCCGTTTTTTTATTTATTTTTTTTGGCGGGATTTTTTTCAACTTTCAACCAAAAATAAAAAATAAAACATTTCATTTCGTCGACAACGCCAAATAACTAGGTTTGATGATCAGGTAGTAGTAGTTAATCAAATGATAAGCGTGGTCGTCCACACACACACACGCCAGGTAACCTTTAATTATTTAATGATGATGATGATATCTTGTAGCAAAACGATGCCGTAGACGACCGATACATCGTTTATGAACGACCCACAGCAGCAGCAACAGGTCGCGCGATTAAGTCATCAACCGGATTAATCCATTTTGTTGTCGTTGTTGTCCCGGCTTGTTGATCTATTTTTAAATGAATGAAAATGTATCGAACGATGATTAATATATATCAGTTTTGGAACAATTAAATCAAATTATTCGATCAAATGATTGAATAATGATGATGATGAACGTTATGTAATAGTTTTTTGAACAATCGAGCGATGATCTCAACAACAACGTTTTGATGCTCTCCTTCCCCTCATCACGGTTATTAGAACAATGATGATGATGATGATGGATCGCACTGCAGGCTGCCGATCAAATCAGATCCTCAGATCCTTTAGGGCGTCAAGCGAACGCATCTTCCGCCAACAATAATGACGCCTGATGCTACCTGTTGATGATGATGGTGCCCCAAGAAGATCCGCGCAGCCTGCTTGTTATTCGGATGATTTGCGGATTATGAATTGATTTTTGGAAATTGTAGTAGCCAGCCATCGTCTTGTTCGATCGATGATCAATATGGACGATGTGATCGATGAGTGATTGACAGTGATTTGATGGATTGGAGGGGAGAAACCAGGGAAATGCTTCTGGAACGTCCTTTATGAACAGCTCCGTACGTGGAACCGGAAGCCTTTGAAGCCTGAACCCAAAAGCCCAAAGTATCAATACATCTTCAAGGCATCCTGGCGCCATGATGACGCCATGGTCTCGCTCTCTCTCTCCCACTGTCTCTCTAATGATCCAGGTTTTCCTCTCCCAAGCTATTTATGCCATGGTAACTATTATATAACTAAGATGATGATGATGATCCAACACACAGACACCATCCCCTTTTCATCCATTAGCCCCGCCCTCTCTCGCTCGCTCTAGAAGCTCTTGTTGTTGAGTGGTGTTTTGTTGTATCTATCGTTTATTATTATTATTAGTATCATCAGTGCAAGGGAGGCGGATCCATTAGAAGAAGAGGAGGAGGAGCTAAAAAGAGCTAAAGGAAAGAGCTGAACGAACAAGCGAGCGAGCCATTTGGGTTTAAATAGCCAAAATGGTCAGTTCGAGGATCTATTGTGGAATCTAGATCAATAATGATGATGATGATGATGATGATGATGATTGTCATCATCATTATCATCCAACAACAGCGGCAGCGGCATTTATCTTGCAATAACAATGAAATCAAAGCCCCTCTCTCTCTACCTGGTGGATGAAATACCTGTAGTAATAATAATAGTACAGCTTACAAGCTGAGATTATTTGATGTTGACCAGGTTAATGTCTACCTGTGTGTGTGTGTGCGTTTGTTCATCATTTTTGGCCAAATCTTTTCTCCATGTTCATCATCATCATCATCATCTTGTTACCCTGATTGGTTCTAATCATGGCCGGCCATTCCTATACAATCTCGCGCAAGGCCCCGATGATAGAAAGAAAGATGTCCACCGCATCAATGGATGTGAAATTTTGCGGACAACTAGCGAGCGAGAGAGAGAAACGCACTAAAAAATAGCTCGAAAAAAGCAACAAAAAGAAACCCGAACAAGTAGAACCACATTTATTTTCGATTGGTTTCGGATTACCTTTCTGTCTGGCTAGAAAGGGTTATTCTTGGCAAAAAAAGGGTTAAAACCAATAAAACAAGGCGACAAAAAGACAGCGTCTAGCCCAAAAAAAAACAACTTTCACTGTATCAACCCCACCCGGGTGAAAAAACAACAAATTGAAATTTCAATTCGACCACACCACACCATCTTTACGGTCACTGGTCGGTTAATCCATTAACGGTTTTCGGCTATAAATACCATCAAAGGTGTTGTTGTTGTTGTTTGTTTATCTGTTGCACAGGCCAATCCCTTAAATCTTCTGGAGCCGTCCACATATGACATGTCGCCGTCGTTTCCGCTTTGGACTTGATTCGCTACCTGAATCTTGTAGATCTTGGTCATTTGGAACAAAACACTGCGGAAACAGTAAAACTTTGCGCAACGATGCGGAGGAGGATAATCTACTTCTTGGACATTTGAGCACCCATCTTGAATGCCGCTTCATGGCGCGGATGCTTGGCGCCCAGCCGAACAAATGTGATATATAAATCACATTCTTGTTGGAAACAACAAAAATATGAAACATCGCACCGCTTGAAACATAAATGAAAATGAAAATGATAATAATAATGAAAAACGACGAGCGACTTAGAAAGCCGTGCCGTGTGTAGGCCGTGCCAACAGTAATCCCAAAAGTACATTGTAAATTATTATTTAGGATTTGTTTCAACAAGTGTTCCAACAACAACAACAGCAAGACAATAACAAGACAATGGTCGTATGGCAGACAGACGGGAAAGAGACACAGTACAGCAATTGTATGATATGGCTTGGTATTGGTATGGCTCCCAACCGTAAAATTAATCCAAATGAATGAATGAATGAATGAAAATATCCGATTCCAACGAGCCGGTTGTTGATCTCTTTTTGGCTCCCACTTTTTCTCTCACTGTGTCGCCCTATTGGTCAATCCAATGGATTTCGTTTTGTATTTTGTAGTTTTGATTTAATTTCATTTCAAATCTAATTTGCCTAAAAAGGTGATTATGACGCCTGGCGCCCGGCGTGATATCTTGCTTGCTTCAACCCGAGAGGTTCGGTTTCCAAAAACGATGACGACGATCAAAGCGAAGGATATTTTCAAAACGAGGATATTTTCAAAACGAGGATTTACAATGCAAATCTTGGCCAGTCTTATAAATGGTCTAATAATAATGATAATGATAATTTGAATCAAGCTCTACACACACACCTATATGCCGGGATTTACAGTTATTTACCGTTCCGTTCCCCTCGTTCCCCTAACGATAACGGTACACAAACCGTTTGGTCGGTTGTCCGTTTCCTTATAACGTGACTATTGAATCCGTTGTTCCGAGCCGGCTGGCAGTGGGTTAATAAATTATTAACCTTTTCCAGGCTAAACATTCGCCGTTCATTGCGATCGGCTACCTTGGATGGTTGATGAAATCTCGTGTTCATATTGTGATATCATATTGTGGTCATCAAGGGACTAACCGAGCTGCAAAGGGTTACCGTCATTCTTTGGGGCGAGGCGCGCCGCCCACACGCCAAAATGCCCGCCCATTGGCCGACCTTCATAATTCTCGGAAAGTTGCTGGAAAATTTCCGGGAAACTACCATACAATACAAGCCAGATTAGACGGAAAGAGCGAGAGAGACAAGACAGGTGTCCAGTGCATACGTGAACTGGAAATTTGCGCTCTTCCGGGACATTTTCATCATCATCATCATCATCATCGTCAAATTATCGCGTTAGAGCAAGCTAGCGAGCTCGAGCCAATTGATCGATGCATCCATCAATTATTTTTGCATGCTAAACATATTGGTTGTTCCATTGGGGACGATCGACCAATCTATCGATCAATCTGTTTGATCGTCGTTTCGTTTGGTTCGATTTGGTGCTTCAGCCTTCTTTTGTGCTTGCATGGATTATGTGGACAGCACACTTACTATGCTCCTCCTCTTCTCAAGCGCTTCCCAGAGCTCTCTCTCTCATCTTGGCCAATCAGAGGGCAAAACGGTTCTTATAGGCGTAAAACATGCACAGAGACACTTCTGACCCGATGACGAGACACACTATAAACAGTAGAAGAAGGTGTACTCCTCTCTCTCTGATTGGTTCAATGCGATGATTTGACCTGATGACGCGACACACTATAAACAGCAGAAGGAGGTGTACTCCTTTCTCCTCTCTCGCTGATTGGTCCAATGTGTGGAAAATAGGAAACAGGCAGCCAAAAGCGGCTGTCGGCTCGTCCACTGTGAACGGGCAAAGAAGAATTTACATTTTTATTAGACCACACTAGATTAGATTGATGCAAGGGATCGGGAAATTGTAATCACCATCATCATCATCATCATCAATGCATATCAATTTCGGTTACAGCATATATGTAGAGTCCCGTATAATTTTTTCTAGGATATCTAATATAGTAGATGCTATCTATAAATCGATTTGTGGGTCCATTAGCGAGCACCTGTTCATAAATAACGTTTGGGATAATTATGTCATTATAATCATTATTATTATTATATAATATACAAGTTCTACTATCTTTGGGGATTATGTCACAGGAACATCTCATTTATGAATAGGTCGAAATGGAATGGATAGAAGGAAAATCCCGTTATATAAATTACATCTTCTCACGTTCTGGATATGAAAATGATCACCACTGATCAAATCAAAATCTAGATCAATCTTTGTAGCTCTTTTGCTTGCTCTGATTTGCTTTGCTGTTTGCAATGACAAATTTGGATGGATTTGGATTATGGATGCTATTGGCTCCCATCGGCTCCCATTAACTGCTAGCTTTGGGAAACGGGAGTAATTCGATCATCCTGTCAAAAAGAAGAACATCGACAGCCATGTCAATCTATCTAATCTGCTGGCTGTCAAATTTGTGTGTGTGTAGGGAACATCGGCGGTAATTGTGTCGTCGTGTCGTTGTGTCGCCCCGTTGATCGATGCGCACCAAGGCAACCTTGTAATTTGACCACAGCACGCATCAATTCATCATCACATTTCATTTCATTCATTGGAAACATTACTTGTTCCAGGATCGAAGGATACCACGCACGCAGCGAATGAGACAATCGTCGCTTTTTTGCATCGCTCCGTTATTCGTGAACGAAAACGAAAACGATACCAACAACAACATGCACACACATGAAACAGCCAATGGGGTTGGCCGCTTGATTCGTGACCGTTATTTATTTGTTGTTTGGCCACTTCGGCTCCTTCACCAAGAGAGAGAGAGGGAAAGGGGTGATAATGATCACAATTACCTCTCGCTAGCGAACAACAAACATTCTTGTTTTCCGCCAAACGACGACGACGACGACGATGCTGATGATGCTAATGATGATGATGATGATGCGGCAGCGATTAGAACCCATTGATGGAATAGCTGAATGAATGAATGAATGAATAAGATGGAGCCGCCGCATCATCATCTGCTTTAGCATCTTCAGCATGTTCCAGGAAGAAAGGGCGAACGCGACAAAACCCCAAAATAACACTGGCACACGCCTCAAACTTCCGCACCTGTTTTTGTTTTGTTTCAAATTGTTTCAGATTGTCGCATCGGTTTCCGGTTTGTCTGCCACACACAGGAGGAGAATCCGACACGAACTATGTGAATGGCCTTTTTCGGTTCCCGGAATTCCGGACACAGGATAAGTTTCGGCTAGCACAGAGGTGAGCAAACTTTTTCGCAAAAATGGGCCAATTTGAATTTTTGAAAATTTTTCGGTGGGTCACGCATAAAGTACAGGTCTGAATAGAACAGACTCCTCCTTCGCCTTCTCTTCTCCTGTGTTTATAATTAGTCTCGTCATCGGGCCAAATCATCACACTTAACCAATCAGAGAGGAGAACGGCTCTTATTGGCATTTGATACATATGCACAGACACTGGTACTGGTGGTAAAGCTGCACGCTTACCATCCCCTGTTTGCAGTGTGTGTGTCTAGTCATCAGGTCAAATCATCATCACTGGACCAATCAGAGACAGAGAGAGGAGTGTAGCTTCGTCTTCTGTTCAGCTGAAAGCTGCTTGGTGGGCCGGGCCAAAAATGCTTGATAGGCGAGCCGCTGGTTGCTCACCACTGCACCAATAGCCACACGATACGACAATTGAACGACTACGGTGGTCAACCAACCCTAAAGAAGATTGCGATGAATTTAAGAAATCAAGAGAAGTACCGTATATGCACCTTGAGAAAAACAGGTGTGAAATTAAACAGGTCAATCTCTCGCTCGGTTCCTGTTGATCGAAGAACATACGTACTCTGTGAAGGGTGTCTGAAGTGTAATAATAATTCGTTGTTGCAGGCTTGTTACCTGTTGCTGCTGTTGCTGCTTCCTGCTTTTTGAACCGTAGCTGTCTGGTCATATTCACACCTTGCTACTTGAATCCAATGTTGGCGTGAGAGGATTCTTTCCTGGCGCCAGGATTTGCCGCAAGATTTCGTTTTTCGGCAAAAAATAAAAATAAAATAAAATTCAAATTTAAATTCAAATCCGAGAGCAAGAGAAAAAAACGGGAAAACACGCAAGTTCCCGGCGGAGCCTTTCCCCACGATAATAATGATGATGATGATGAACAAAAAATCATTAAAACAAAGCCCCGGCGGGTTAATTTTTTATTAACCCGCTCGCATTTTGCCCCCACTCTTCTCAGCTTAACACCTTTGATTATCGTGGATCGTTGTTTGTGCCTCTAAATTTACTTTTTTGGTAATTAATTAACATTATATAATCATCATGAGGATTATTATGATGATGATAATGATGATGATGATCAGGATTAGGATTAGGATCAATTCACAGTGTTGTTTTAAAATTAAAATTAAAATAAAAATCCATCATGTCCATTCGCACACATTCAACAGGTCGTTCAACACGTCTCTCTTTTGGCCAGGTCATTATTCATAAATTCCCCAGGTACGAAACTTTTTGTGCGTCTCCAAATTGAATTGGAAAACACACACACACACAATCCAGGTGTATCCGGAAATTGATCGGATCGGATTCGATCGACCACCGACACCGAATCGCATCGTAAGGGTTAATCAATCCTGGTGATTAACCCTTTGGCAGCCAAAAATGTCAGTTAGTGGGACACCTGAATCAAGTGACCACCACTACCACCACCACCATCAATTTACCTTGAAAGAACAATGGAAAAAACACAATCAAATTAAGATGTTACCGATAAGACATTATGATGGCCAGGTATATGTCTCCGTTTCTCGTTGGTCGCTCGCTCTCTTTTCCCGTCCAGGTTAACCACCTGATGACCCTCATCATCTCATGGTGAAGATTCTGTTCCTCCCCCATTTACCTGTATCCATCAAGCTGCTGGTCGCGGTGGTGGTGGTGGATTCTACAGGTATTATTACAGGTATGCGCACACTCTGTTCTGTGTGTGTGTGTGTCTGTGTGGCCATTATGGTCAATGCTGCTACCCGAGTAAGAGGAGAACGACGCAGCGACAAAAGTGGTTCAAAGTTGAACATCATCGTCGTGGTCGCCGTCGCCGTGGTCTTCGAGAGGCTTTGGCGAAGAAGGTAAATTACGATGATGATGAGAACAACAACCCAAACAACAACAAAAACATCGAATAAGATTTGATGTGTGGTGGATGCCACTGGAGAGAGCCAAAAAAGAGAGAGAAAAAAGAGCCAGCGAGAGACGGAGAGAAAGAACAAGATTTTTTTTTTGAATCACCGTTCGTTCCGAACGGCTGCCAGTGTGTCCAATCCAAAGCAGATTCAGTTCATTCAGTTGGAAACAAACATTTCCAGTGAGATGATCACACACTCACACCAAGGGATCCTTGTGGTTTCGTATTTTGATTTTGATGTCGCTCCAAGCTCCCTACCTGCGACCAATGTGATCAATTGTGCTTGCGGATTTTGTGGGTTAACCGCGAACCGCGAGAAAAAATTAACCGTTGTCGTCTTCGTCGTATATTTTCGTCGATGTCGATGGTGATCAAGCTGACCATCAAGTTCATCGTTTCAATGTTGTTGTTGAATCCCATAACTACCACAAACCGCCATCATCATCATCATCATCGTCTTCAGTGAAGCAAAGCTGAACTGAACTCCAGAAGATCCCGAAAATAAAATCAAAATCACATTTCAAGGCGAAATATGCTGCAAATATACGCGAGCGAGCGAGACGCCCGAGAAAAAAAAAGAGGTGAATAGCTTCGCATACATAATCCTGACATAATCCGTTCGTTCTCTGGCCGTCGAAGATCTTCAAAAAAAGTGTCTGTTTGTGTCATAATTTTCTGTGTCATCAACAAGAAATGAAATGAAATGAAACTTTTTTTTGATGGGATGATCTGGATTTACACCAACACACTGTTGAGAAGGTGAAGTTGTTGTTGTAGTTGTCGTTGGCGGTGTTGATGGTGTTAAATCCATTCCAGATTTAACCCCCCGAACGCTAGCCGGGCTTATTTTTGTGCTTACTGCAATTGTGTGTGTGTGTGTTGGTGGTGGTGTCCACCAATCCGAAACCGAAAAGCGATTTCGTTTATTTATTTATTTTCATTTCGTTTCGTTTCGTTTCGTTTCGTTTGGTTTTAATCCACCACCACCACCAAAAAAAAATTATTTGGTTCTGAACTTTGGCCTTGCCCCTTTGCTTCTTTTGATTGTTTGCTTGGTGGCTTGATTTAGTTTGGTCTTCATCTTCGTGATCATCTTCGTCGTTGTTGATTTCTTGGAATCAACGACCTTTTGTGTGATTTGAATTCTTTTCTTCTATCCAGATCTTGGCATGTTTCTCTCTTTCAGTTGGTCGATGCCAAAGTTCTCGATGATCACACAACCCTTTCGCTAGCTCGCTCGCACGCAACACACCTTGAAGAAACACAATAACAACAACAACAACAACGACGACGACGTTTGGTTGGCCAACAAAAGATTAAGACAGGCATCAAAGCAAGCAAGGCATCAAAGTTCAAGAATGCGAAACTAATAAGTTTCTGACATTCTCTCCGTGGTTGCTTGTTTGCATGTGTGTGAAAGAATGTTTCCCTCGATTTAGTGGTGATGATCTAATCCGGTCTTGGATGTGACCGCTGCCGGAACCGAAAACCCCCAAACCACCACCACCACCACCGACCACATTCCCAACCGTCGTCGTTGCCACCACTGCCAATGATCAACGTTGATCACAATTATAATCGTCGTCGTCGTAAATTGTTCTTTGTTTTTCTGTGGTGTGGTTTGGTTCACTGCATGTTCACACTGCAGGTTGCAAAAAACACTTTCGTTCGCGAGACCGACCAACAAAAACCGGAACTAGAAACAAATCTCAATTTCAATCTTAAAATCCGACAATAACCGACAATAACCGACATGGTCCGAGTATTGTGCCGGCGGAGAGTTCATTGTTGCCATTGTGGCCTAACCGAAATCCATGGACTCTGAAATCGAGTCATACACCTATTGTTATTGTTATCATTATTATGATTATGTAAATGAATGGAAATCCGCTTCACTAATCCACTAGATCTCATTATATGCGCAACAAGTACAAGCACAAGTGAGTGAGACGGAATCCGACCAAAGAGGATGAACATTCCATTGCCATTCTTATTCTTCTTCGTGCCAATCTTGTTACCTGTGTTACCTGTGTGTGAAGCCACAAGAATGCCACAAGCATTGTGCTTCAAGCTCTTCAAGTTGTGTGTGTGTGTGTCACATCTTATTCAATTAGTTCATTAACGATTCAACATTCCACGACGATTTACCTGTAAGCGAGGGCATTCTGCGCGTCTTATTACGTCACCAAAAACAACAATTGAAACCAAGGTTGACCTTTGGCATCGGTGGGCAAAAGTGAAATTCATCATCGTCGACCTTCTCCTCAACGACGATTCCATCGTTGTTGTTGATTGCTGGCTCCAGGTGTGTCCTCGTGTGTGTGTCTTGGTGTGCGTTTTGGTATGTGGCGTCGTTTGGTCACCATCACCACCACCATCCACATTTCAATTGTGTCGTTGGTGGAAGAATCTGTGACCACAGGGTCATAGGTCGCGACATCAGTACTAGTACTAGTACTTGTACTTTTGCTTGTGGTCGAAAGAAGTAAAAGTCACTTTTTTATTTGTCGTTTTAGGATTGCCACCAAAGTGTGTGATAAACAGGAACCCACCATCGCCACCGCATCGGTTGTCCTGGTGATGCGCTGGTTGTGGCCAATATTGTTGCTGATGATGAACAAGGAAAATGCCATTGCCAATGTTCATAAATCTTATTGGTGGGCGTGGCATACAATCAGTGTGCTTGTGCGCGAGCGCGTTCTTTGAGGAAAAAACTCTACCTGGATTCTCCCAAAAAACAATGTGAATGCGTGTGTGATGTGGATGCGTGTTCAGTCTGTCACACATCAGAATAAGATCACATCACATATTTACCTTTCTCACGTTGCCGGGTGGTTGGTTGGTTTTTCTGGGCGACCACCACAAGCTCGTATGGGTTACTTTTTTTTTGTTTTTTGGAGGTTGGGGGGTTAACACACACGCGCATAAACCCACATTCTCCTCAGGGTTAACTTTGACCTCCCTGCAGCAGCTTAACCCCCGGTCTTCGGGTTGTGGTTGTTGTCGATGTGGTTGGTGGTGGTGTCTTTATGGCCTCGAATCGCCGAAGGCTTGTGTGTCTGTGTGTGTGAATGTGAATGTGCTTGGTGTGCGTCCAGAAAGGTCTAAATTAAGTCGTTTTTTTAGGGTTTACAAGATGTTCAGGGCTAGATGATGCGGCTGCTGATGGCTGATGTTCGGGAGATCATAAATCCCTCGTACAGTGTCATTTGCGTCCTCTGAGATTAATTTTAAAAGCTTCAGCTTCAGCCAAAAACAATTAAAACAAAATCAAGCGTTTCAATTCATTATCACCATTCGACATCGTCGTCTTCTTCGTCGTCGTCGTCGTCGTTTTGGTCGTTCGGCGAATGTTTTTGGAAAAGGAAAACACTTCGATGCCCTGACCTTGTCCTATGTCAGTGTGTGTGTGATGGCCGAAAAACAAAATTTTGCTTGATTTGTTCAACAAGTGCTACTTGAGCTCTTTTTTTCTTCAAATTTAGGGACATATTTGCACACAGAGGGCGAGAGAGGGTTAATATGTGTGTGTGTGTATGTGTGTGAGCGCGCGCTAAGATTAACCCTAAGCAAAAAAATAATTTAGTTCCTCCTTTCTGATTGCAGGCCCCGCCCATCACCGCCAATATCTAACGAAGAAGAAGAAGGTACAGCCAGCCAACCAACCAATCAAATTCATCATCATTCATTGTGTGTGTCCCTACCAGTGTATGTGTGTGTGTCACTACTACATTTCTGTGCTAGTGTTGTGCTTTCTATATTACAAAAAAAAAATTTGCTCCGCCCTGTCTGCCGTATCGTCGGAGGACGGACCAACACGACGGCTATTTCGACTATTTCACCCCAACTCTCGCTTGAAAATTACAAAAAGGTAAGTTTAGCGCGTTATTTTTTTTTGTTTTTTTCGAAGTTCCCGCCCAGGAATTTAACCCCTGATGGATCGTATGGATGTTGCACAAGACCGAATCTTGTCGAAACTTTTT
>JAOZJS010000627.1:0-24522 GCA_025882695.1 Amerodectes protonotaria
TAATAACAACAACAACAGAAAATTATAATCCCTTGCTCATCATTCTGGCTCTTCTCAGCTTGTCGAATCCTGGCCTCTTCCCCAATGTGTGAAAACTGGTGCGGGAAAAAACGGAACTAGAACTCCAGAACCTAGAACTACAACAACTAGACCTTCCAACTATAACATCGACACACACACACGACGACAATGACACACACAAACAAGGCTCAACGTCGTCGTCGTCGTGTAAGGATTAAACCGCGATGGAACATGGATGGATGGAACAAGTTTCCACCAATAGAGAGAGAGGAGTGTGAGAGAGGGAGATGGTTCGAGAGTTTGTTTTGTTGGTCCGTGTTCCTCCAAACACTCTAAATGAGATGTTTCCTGGAAGGTTGACACATACAAATAAACACACACACACACACACGCCCAATATACCGATTGTATTTGCAACAAAAGTTACACTGGATTCACATAGTGGTGTCTCCTATTTGATGTGATTCGGCAGCAGCGGGGCCCTCCCGTGCAATCCCGCCGGGGAATCTTTTGTGCTGTATGGTACAGCTGGAAGGATGCTTTTGGATTTAATCAAAATAATAATAATAATATAAAAAAATCCAAAGAGAATCCAAAGAGAATCCTGAATCAGCGCCAAGCAAAGCCAAGCACCAGGACGCCCTCAATAAACAAATAAACAAACAAACAATTGAAGATGATGATGCATAAGAATCATCATTCTTAGCACACCCCAATAGGAGTGTATACTCCCACCCGCACGCCCACTTCCGTTCTGTGATTTCAAGGACACACAACAATATCAATATTCTGTCTATCGAAACAAGGTTTCGAACGGAGAAACCAAAATTACGTGTCAAATTAGCGAGCGAGATTTCCACCAATTGGATACCATCACCACCAATATTAACCACGGTGGATGGATTCAAATTGAATCAAGTGGAAGAAAATCCAAAACCAGCATCAACCAGTATCCAGTATCCAGAGTATTTTGGAAACAAACATCAAACAATGATCATGAATGATTGATTTGTTTTCCACCACCATCAATAATCAATGTAAAGTCAATCCTTTCGTTACGGAAATTGTTGGCAAACTTTTGTGTAAGCCATTAATGATTAGCCATCGCCGACTAATTTCCCGACGAAGACGAAGAAGAATCCAATTCAACCACTGGCTGGCTGGCACGATGTAATGATGATGATTGAACCAACCAACCAACCAGCCAGCGTGATGGATCTACTCTTCATCATTTTGGATCACCAAAAAAACGCCCACCAGCACCACACCTTCGAATTATCGACGACGAAGATGAGGAGGAGAAAACGTATATCGAACAGCAAACACCACCAATGGCAGAGCAAGCAAGCAAGCAATACGAAACAAAAAATAATCATTAGAGTAAGAATTGGAAAACTTCGTGCCAAGAATAATGATCTTCTTCTACTACCGCTCGTCGTCGTTGTTGTTATTATCCAATATTCTTGATTCTTATTTCTCTTATGAATTCGGGAAACTTCGGGATCCGTGTACGTGTTTGGGCGCCAATTTAACTCGGTGAACTTGATCATCATCATCATCATCATCATCAAGAATCCTGCCGTGTTCCCGTGGAACGGATCGGGATGGAATTGGCTTAATTTGAGACTGGAGAACCATGGAGCTGCGAAAACTTAATGAAAAAATGAAATCTGGATCGCTTTAGATTTGAATTATTTTTTTTATTTTGGATTTCAATTTTGTTTTGTTTAATCATAAATGATTGATTGATTTAATAATTAATAAATTATTAATAATAGAACCGATAAATTATGAATTATTCGTTGATGAGTTTCACACAAGTAACATTTTCATTAGAATTTAGGCAATGATAATGATAATAAAAAATAGATAAAATCGGGTCAATCAGGTGTGGTCGTCGATCAATTTTGGTGTGCTTAGTTTAAACTATGATGATCAAGCTTCAACATGGTGAACTTGGTGATTCAATTGGCTGCCAAAGAATTGGCCACCACCGCCGGCCGCCGCCGGTTGATTCGAATGAACCATGGTTGCTGGTGGCGCCATCTGTTGATGCGACATTATCGACGGTGGCTGCTGGAATTGTGACAGTCGAAGCGGCGCTGCAAACGATTGTGGTTGATGTTGCTGTTGCTGTGGCTGCTGCTGTTGTGGTTGATAATTCACCGGAAATGGCTGCTGCTGATATTGTTGTTGTTGTTGGTTGTTCAACGGCTGCTGCTGTTCCATCCATCCTGCCGGAGGTGGCGCCAATGGTTGTGGCGGGTGTTGGGGAAAATTATTTAGGGCGTGGGATTGTGGATGATTCTCCACACCGGATCGATCATCAACTATACCATCAAGATCATTATCCTCTTCGTTCTCTTCCTCCACGAACGATGCCGGTGGATTCGGTCCGGGCGCAATGAACATCGGTTCCTGGGTGGATGATATGGTTTCCAGTGTTGAAACGGTTGCGTTGACCAATTCATTCAAAGCAATTCGGATCGGTTCCACGGTGGTGTGGATCGATTCGGACATGTTGTTGGATACACGGCTTAAAAATGAATTCGGATCACATTGGCTGAATTTAGCTTGGCAATTGTGCGCAATCAGACCATTGTTGATGGCTTCAAAGTAGATATTCTGATTGAACGTGGTGAAATATATCAACAATATTTGCTTGACCCAATGCGGTACATGATGCGTGGTAAAATCGGCCACATCGCACAATGTACGTTGGATACATTCGGATTCCAGCTCAACGAACGACATCCAATACCTTCCCACCCGTTCCGGCAAGCGTTGAATGATATCCCTCAAGAATGTGGTGTCCAACATTTCGCTAAAATTGTGCGTGGTCAAAAACAAACGTATTTCGGCCACCAATTCCTGTATTAATCTGATCGGTGCTTGTATGATGGCACGCAAGGTTGGCAAAACAATATTGGTCAATACGACCAATGTTGATTCACTGGTGGTGGTGGTGGCCAATGCGGTTGTAGAATCTTGACGCTTGAAACGTTTCGAATGTGTTGCACCATCAGCAATATTTGCCATCAATAAAAATATGATCAACAAACAACCGGATGTTAATCCTGAATTGATTTGAAATTTTCTCATTCTTGTTCGTTGTTTGTCGCGAGAAAATTGGATTTGAACAAATCGAAGCGAGGTAGAGATAGAATCTTGGAGATTTGGAAAAAAGAAACAAATAAAAAAACAAACAAACAAATAATGAAAAAAATATGAAATGAAATTTTTAACAAAATATAATTCCAATATAACTGAGCAAAGAATCAGCAAAATCACCACCGACCGACCAACAAAATCACGGGGCTTACGATTGAATGAGATTGAACGAGTTGAAGTTCAACGCCTATTTTTTCAAAATGAAGACGAAAATCTTAAAAACCAACAACAATCATGGGCAACGCCAAATCGAGAAATATGTTGGCAAGAACGAATCAATCAAATTTATATCGGAAAAAATCCGTTCGGAATCATCCAAACAGTCATCCAATGGAAATGGAATATTAAAGTTTATTTTTCCAATCTCCAATCTTACAATCTCAATAGTTCAGAATTATCATCGATTGATTGATTGATTTTCTTATTGATTATGATTATTATTGCATAATATTTGATAATAATAATAATGGTGGTGGTTTATTACATAATGTTCGTCAATGATCATTCGATACTTTTTTCATCACAATCGATGCTGATGCTTGCGGTGGGTTCTCCAGGAATTCCTGTTCCACCGACGTTGCACATTTGGCCACACGTCCCAAATGTGATGACCATAAACGTTGTTCTTCTTCCATTGGACGATAATCCATACATTCGGGTGAACCATCCGATCTTAAACTACGAACCTGGTCAAAATATCTTTGCACCGCTGCTTGTTGATGCATATTACAATAGATTGTATTATAGGTGTATTGTTCCAAACAGTTCATTTGTGACCACTTGGTACAGCAGCGAGCTTTTTGCGGGAAAACACTACCGGCATAACGTTCGAACGAATCGGTCAAACATCGTTCACGATATTTCAACGGTATCGTCCTCAAACATGTTTGAACCAGATTGTTCATCGGCACTTGTGAATAGATGATTCTTTGGCTATCATCCATATCATCCACCATAAGCCATTCTGGTTTCAATTCAGTCGGTTGATCACTGATCATTTGTTCTTCATGATGATGATTAGAATCCAAGCTAATAACCGTAGGATTACAATGGATCAAACCAACGAGACACAACGAGAAGAAGACAAACAACACAAATCCAAATAGTTTCTGCATGACGATGCTGTGGTGATATTTTTATTATTTCAATCACAACGACGACGACGAAGTAACGATAATAAGTAGAACATGATGAAAATGATGAAATTTGGTCGAAAAATTTATAGCCAAAAAAAACCAGCGAAAAAAAAACTAATCAAAACCAGGTCAACGTGAACCAGATTTTCTGGACCAAAGATTGTAAACCACCGTTTTAGCCAGCGACAAGACCAAAAATCAAATTAGGCTTTTCGGTCGGAAAACAAGTGCTAATTATGCTTTATCCATTTGCCAAAAATCTAGATTTCTAGGATTTTGGGCCAGCAACAAGCAGCAAATTTCAAAATCCAACTTTTCGTTTCGTTCGTTTCGTTCGTTTCGCTCCCAGATGTCTCCCAGGAAATTTCATTCGAAAAAAAATTTAGAGCAAACGCGCACCCACAGACATACACCACATATACCCACTGATAGTTGTGGTTTTATAAAAAAAATAAGGGCGTGGCTTGCAAGCAGCAAGCAGCGATTCACTCCGCCTTTCTCCACAGACATTGCTGTTATGTATGTGTGTCATTGATTGATTGATTGATTGGTTGGGTGGTTCGTTTCGGTTTTGGGCTGTGATTGGTGAGTTTTGTGGGCGCAAGCGTACATACACTGCACTGTACATTCACTTAATTCACATCGATCCAAAATTGATCAAACTTTTCATACCGATACACTTATTTATCGATTTTCTTGACATCTTTTTTCTTTGGGATCCATGATCCATGATCCATGATGATGGCAGTGTTGTTGTTGTTGTTGTTTCTCCAGGATACAAGTGTCTTGGAACGAAAATAAATTTATTTCTGGCGCGCTGGAACAACCAAAAAAAAACGCAAACTTTTTTTGCGCTTCTCGCCCTCTTCTTCTTCTTCTTCGATCTCGATCGCAAAGCACTAGCATGTCTCGTGGAACTCTTGGAATTTGGAAAGTTTGGAACTTTCCCAAAATGACATTGTCTTCAAGAAGAGATCTTGAAAATGAAGAAGATCTTGAAGAAGAAGAAGAAAATAATTGAAAAGTTTTTCTCCCAGTTTCAGCTCGCCGATTCTAAATTTAGCTCTTTTTAACGTGCAGGTAAGCCCACTTTGGCGGAGCACAGCGGCGGGTGTACAGAATTTCGATCGATCATCGAGCAGGATCTTTCCCGATTGCCGAAAACACAGGCAAGCTTCAGATGGAGGATGGTGGGAGGTGGTGCTGGTTGATCATTTGATCATTCGAATTCCGCCGAAAAACAATCGTCATTTAGCCAGATTGGCACCAGAGCCAAGCACGGGAAAATTCTCATCTTCAACGTCATTATATAATTAGTAAATTGAGAATCTAATCAGAGATTGCTTTTGGAATGGCAATGGGTGTGTGTGCGGAAATGGCATCTTCACCACCGAAATCATAATGATCATCTTATGATCATTGGAAACCATCATCATCATCATCAATTTTTTTGGTGGTTTCTAGCCTTGATTCTTGGAATCAAATCAAATTCATTCTGTTCATGTTGTGTTTTCTCGGTGTTTTTCTGGTTGTTTGTTTGTTGGTTGGTTTGATTAATTTAGTTGGTTTGAAATTAATTACTCGTTGGATTTCCACCGGGAAACCATAGTCTTGACGTTGTTGTTGTTGTTGGTGGCGTTGATGGTGGTGATGATAATAATAATAATTAACAATAATGCGAAACCGTTAGGATTGCCCAAAGATTTCCCGATGCTCCAAGCATGGCTCCTTGCCTCTCTCACTCTTTCTCTCTCTCTCGTTTTATGACACTCTTGGGAATTCTGCATATTAGTAGAATCCAATGTAATTCTAGTGCGTTTTTTTATTCATTCTCTCTGCCTCTGGCTGGCTTTTTATCTTTTTATTTTGTAACGGAACGTAACGGAACGTAACGGAACCGAGAAAATGGAGTTGAGCCAATACCTGGCGGATACATAAATGTTCTTGATGATGATGATGATGATGATGATGATTTATAGTAATAATAACTACCGTTATTTTTTGAAACATTAAGAGGATGGGGCCATATTCAAACACTGTAGGGAAGGGAGGGGAAAAAGGTCGACTATTATACTAAATGATGATGATGATGATGATCCAATTCGAATGGGAATCCAAGGAAATATGAATCCAGGATCCCAAAAAAAAGAATATGGAACGGAAACTTCATTGTTCATTTGCTTGCTTCTTCTGCTTCCAATTGTGTTGTCGAACGTGTGAACGATCATCATCATCATCATCATCAGCCAGCAAACAATGGTTTGTATGAAAATAAGCTAAAAATAGCTAAAAATAGCTTGAATAGCTTGAAACAAAAGAATCAAGATCAATGAATTTGGCTTTCATTTCATCAAATCAAATCATTTAGAAGGTTGTTCAGGAGCAGGAGCAGAGCAGGAGGATTCGAATAATCGAGGAAACGAATATTGATCGGTTGGTTGAAGCCAATTAAACTGATCCCATTCGATCGGTTCCGTTGTTGTTTCATCATGATCATCATTACGATATCCTTGATCGAATACATGGAATGTATATGCAGGACGTGGTTTTGTTGAACGATTTGGATCGCTTCGATGCACCACTAAACCATCGATCAGAATCAATGAACCTTTTTTGGCTGGAACAGATTTGAATGCTGATTCTGATTCCGGATCTTCCATCGTTTGTACATTGGTACATTTTTCACCGTTTGAAGGCCAATCCACAAACACCAATTCGGTTGATCCATCTTTCGGGTCGGTTTTCCGGATCCATCTTCGGCCGATTGGTGTGGTACGATGTGATCCAGGAACGAATTGCAAACATCCATTGGTTTCCTTTCATCCATAAACGAAATAGAATAGAATATTTCGAATTATTGAATGTTTTGGCATGCATAAACACATAGCACCGTTATTTTTTCTTACCGTTGCATCTTCAAGCGGAATCCAAAAACCAATCACTTTTGGTACCGGGTTTGAGTACAAAAACGTTGCATCTTGATGCGCAGGAACCTCGGAACCGATTCCAGCATTCTTGAATATGATCATACTCTGCACTATAACCGGATCAACCAATCCAATAGCTTTGGCCAATGACTGGAAACGGTCGGAGAATGTGAAACTTCGGAAAACTTCATCGAACCAATGCAATGCATGTCCTATTTTGTTCAGCGATGATTCTTTTGGAACCAACAAGGATTTTTGTTGAGAATCCCAGGCGTTTTCTTCTAGAAAGAAGCTGATCTTATCACTGGACGATAGGAAATAGTCGGTGCTGATTTTTTGTTCAACAGCATCAAATATGGATGATTCTTTGGTTGGATCAAAATTATCCACCAAACTTTTCAATTCTGTTTTCAATTCATCAATCAATGACAACGGTATGAAATCCTCCAGTAAAACATATCCATCATTCTGGAATTGTTCCACAATCTTGTCCAAATCTAGCGACATGATGATGTTCGATTTCCGACTTCCAACTGAAACACCAAAAAAAATTGCTCGAAAAACAACAAATTTAAGAGACTATTGCGTCGCATATCATGCTCGATAATGCTCGATTCAAATCCTGATTTATCGACTTCGTGCCCCGAAGGATAAGATTATTTGATTGGCTGGGAGAAACCGAAAAAATCCATCCTAAAAAACCTGCTAAAATTTGCCTCGAAAATTCGAATTTCGTACTTCCATTTGCATTCCCCATCAACAGATGGCGCTACTTTAGCAATTTTTTTTGTGCAAAATTCGAACAACCCAAAATTTAAAATACACACCTCCTTCTCCTGCTGTTTATAGTGTATCATAGTGCGTCATCAGGTCAAATCATCAGCACTGGACCAATCAGAGGGCAGAACGGTTCTTGTAGGCGTCAAACAAGTTCGACTCGTGGACTGGTCAAAGCTTTACATCGCTTTACATTGGCTTAATAGTGAGCGCGCGTCATCGGGTCAAATCATCATCACTGGACCGATCAGCGAGAGAGAGAGGAGGGGAATATGGAGCTTCGTCTCCTGTTGTTGTTTAGCTGAAATGAGCTTGGTGGGCGGCGCTAAAATGTTTGATGGGCGGGCCGATGGTTGCTCACACCTCTGATTTGAAAATCAAGGAAAACGATGATGGCCCAACAAGCCCAATGTGTTTTTCCCAGAATTCCATAAGCACATATAAGCGAGCTACGATTATGGGCTTCACGCCATTGCATCAGGCTTTGATTGCGAATATATATTATGGTTATGGTTATGGTTAGTTAGGGGTCATTTACGTAATTATGGATGTTGATGTTGATGTTATTTAATGTGGGACCACATTATTATGTCATATTTCATAAATTTTCTCTGGTGGCTGGCTGGCTGGCTGTGTACGTTTCGGGTGTGTGTGTGTACTTTTTTTGGCCAGTTGTTGGATTTTTTTTTCGTCGTTGTTGTTTTTCCTGGCCATTTACGTAATTGCCGTTTGCGTTACGAATAGGAAAAACAAACAGCAAACATCAAACAGCAAATTTTTTGTTTGCTGGCTGAACAACAAAACGATTATGGCCAACATGTCTAAATTCAACACCACCAACAACAACTGATTGCCACCACCAAAATGATGGTTACCGAAATGCTCAGCAAGGTCACCAAACAGCAGCAAACATTACACAAGCTCCTAGTACAATAAAGTTTCCGCAGCGATTCTTGGCAAAAAAACACCCCCTTCAAACAGATGAGATGATTCCGATGGTTTTTTTTTTGTTTGCTTGTTTGCGTTTTGGCTTTGTACCTTTGTTTTTTTTATTACCTCGATGATCAGAGCTTTCTCCAAGAAAACCATCATCATCATCATCATCATCATTGTTTGACGTCGTACTAGTCTTGTGATGATGATGATGATCATGAGAATCGATTGTAGAAACCTGAAAACCTTGAAAACCTTGAGAACCAGAAACATTCCGGATGAGTTTCGGAGGATCACGGGGACAACCAGAAATTTTTATTATTATTTTTCCACCGCCTAACAAGGAAACTATTCGATCAGGATTCTTTGGAATTGTTAGCATGTGTGTGTGTGTGTGTGAATGTGTGCTTGAAAAAAAAATATAATCTTATCCACGGATAATCCATTAGCTAATTGAAAATGGAAAATCAATCAATTCCATTTTCAAATTTCAATTAACGAATCCCAAAGATTATAATTGTTGTTGTTGTTGTTGTTGTCAATCAAGACACGATTCTTCAAGAAATTGGGGATTTTTGAATTGAATCCAAAATTGAATCTCTCTTTTTTTCTTTTCGTTTTTTCTTGGGATTTTTCCCCATTTCATTAAACAATTTTTTTTTCTTTTAATCGAATGATTAATAATTACGCAATACCTGGATGAATTTGTCAACACAGAAGATACACAGGTCGGTCGGTCGATCGGTATTGATTGGGAACCTGAATTCCATTCGCTCACGAAGTGCACGATATTCGCGGTAAATGGTGGTGATATCGTGGTCTGTTTTAAATTTTGTTTCCCTAACACGACTTCGACAACATCGACAAACATGTTTATCACGTGTTTTTGGGATCCTAAACGTGTTTTTTTTTTTGGAAATTTTTCCCGTATTCAATTCCAATGAAATTTATAGAAAAACAAGTATAATTCTAGCTAAAAAGCCGGGTATCGTAGCCCCGAGAGAATGTTTCCTGTTCATCAAGCGATACGTTCGTGGATATGTTGTTCTGTTTTAGATTCACTAGTTTTCTGTCAACGCTTGAAATTCATATCGATGTTGTTGTGGTTGATGGTCGTCGGACGATCAACGATCAAACGACGACTTCGACGACGTCAACCTTTTCTGTTTGTTTGAAAAACCAAAAATACTCGCTTTGGGTGATGATGATGATGATGATGATGATGATTTTAAAACAAAAAAAATTTAAAAATCTAAAATAGAAGGAAACGATTGCGAACATCCATGCTACGACGATGATGATGATGATTGGTCGACTATATTTAGTTAGTTCGTACATTGTCGTCGCCGCTTGTACTGTTTCTCCTCTTTTCACTTGTTGATTGGCCAACCACCAACAGCCAACCAACACACACATCAATGCCATTGGCCAGTAGCATTGGCTGTGATAAAGATGGGAGGGGTGAATACGTCGTTTCATGCTGTCGTAGTAGGTTGTCGTAGTAGGTTGTTTTCCTACGTTCATCTTCTCACATTCGAGTGATCACATCCCATTTGATTGGATGGCTCCGCCCCCGCCCCTCAGCAGCAAGAAGATCATTACCATCATTGTATGAAAATAATTGTTTTGAATAGTTTTCAAATGACGATAACCCGCCGATATCAATGCCGGTTAAAAAGTTGATGTTGTTGTTGTTGTTCTTCTTCTTGTACATCATCATCATTCTAGGTTCTACGTATGTTGAAATTTTTTTTTTCGTTTCGTTTTGTTTTATACGACACTTTTTTTTTCCTGTTAAATCTTCCCCTCTGACCATAAATGCACATGGATGGTACATTAAAGATGATTAGATAGATGGATAGATGGATATACACAACACACAACAACAAATTAATATCCGTAAGGCTAAATAATGGGGCGGATATGTTGGGGGGAGAGGAAAAAAATCCAAACAACAAGATGGACATCATGGGAATGGATATAAAAATGATGGGCGCCCAACATCATAGAATGACATCCATCCATCAGATCAGATCAGAAGAAGATCTTGATTCGCCGTAGCCCAAGCAAGAGAATTGGTTGTTCTTCTTGCAAATCTTAACCGTATTCAAGCCTGACGGTAAATCATCATTCAATTGTGACGACCAGTTTTAAATGAAATTGTATTGACAATCCTGTTTGTGTCCTGTGTGTGTGTTGAAAACAATCGTCGAAACGAAAGTTATGAAACCAGAATTCATGGAAATGGATAGTGTCACATCGATTGGTGCAGATGTGACCAATTTTGGAAATAATATCATCAACAATGTGAATCAAGATGCTATTAACAATAACAACGCCAACAACAACAGCAACAATCTGATTGAACCAAACAATAGTAGTAGTTTGTCGGTATTGGATTTTTATTCGGAAAAAACGGTTTTCATCACCGGTACCACCGGATTTGTTGGCAAAGTTTTGTTGGAGAAAATTTTAAGACAAACAGATGTGAAACGTATCTATGTTTTGATACGATCCAAACATTCTTTAACATCTCAACAACGTTTGGAAACAATGCTTCAACATTCTTTTATATTCAAAAATTATAGCCAAGATAAACTGGACAAGATCAAAGCCATTGATGGTGATATTACTGCTGACCATCTTGGCATCAGTCAAACGGATCGTGATCGTTTGATTGAAGAAGTGAATGTTGTCTTCCATTCTGCCGCATCCATCGTGTTCACCGGTGTGTTGAAGAATTTCATCAAACAAAACATCCAAGCTGTTGATTCAATCATGAATTTGTGTTCGCAAATGCATCACTTGGATTCGGTTGTACACGTATCCACAGCATACGGTAATTGTCATTTGAAAGAGATTGAAGAAAAAGTCTATCCGGTTGATCCAACCGCTAAATCGGTGGATTCATATTTGGATGAAATCATCAAAAATTATTACGATCAAGATCTAAAAGAAGGTCATAAAGTTTTAGCTAATAGACCTAATCCGTATACTTGGTCAAAATCGGTGGCCGAATGGTTGATCCAGGATCGTTATCCATCATTACCGGTGATCATTTGTAGGCCATCGATTGTGTCCAATGCAGATTTGGAACCAGTGCCTGGATGGTGTGATTCGATCAGTGGATATAGCGGTTTGACTTGTTTGTGCGGTGTTGGCATTGCTCGTCAATTGATTGTACGGATGGACAAAAAAACCGATATAATACCGGTGGATTTTGTCATTAATTCATTGGTGGTTTGCGCCGCTTATCGTGCATCACCATTCTATTCATCAGATCGTCAAGTGGTACATTTGGTCACCAGTACGGCCAATCCGATCACATGGAAGCAAATGCTTGATTATTCGCTACAATTCGAAAATACCATTCCAACAATCAAACAGGTTAGGCCGGTTTGCCACAATGTGGAGAATCGATACGAGACTACTTGGGACCAAATCCGTTATCATCTGAATCAAATATTCAATCACTATCTATTCGCGTTAATTTTCGATCTGATCTGTTTGGTTTGCGGTTATCAACCATTCATGATGAAATTGACCAAACGTATGCATAAATCATTGGATGAGGTGAAATATTTTTCAATGCGTGAATGGAAATTTCAATACCGTAATAATCTGCATATTTATGGTTTGGTCAAAGAAAAAGAACGGAAACAATTCCGATGCGATGTAAGAGAAATTGATTGGCCCAAATATTGTCTTAAAATGTGTTTGGGTTGCCGGGAATTCCTACTAAAAGATCCGCCATCGACCATCGAGCAAGCTATCAAACGTAAAGATCGTCTTTATTTGGCATTCAATTTTTTCAATGTAATCAAATATTTAATCCTGTATGCACTTGCACAATTGCTCCTGTCCGATAGTGTTCTGAACCAATGGAAATTGTCCACCATTGGTTTGCCCATCCCGTTATCCGTGTTGGATTTGTTAAACTATTTATTGATAGCCTCGTTTTTATTCTATTCGTTACAATTGTTTCGGAACAAATTCAATCCGAACAATTCAAACAGGGTTGAGGATTTTCGCATCAATCATAAATTGGGTAATCGTTTTAATTGAAACACAACATTTATCATTTACTTTGTCTTTTATTTTTTGTTCATCCATAATCGAGCATTCGATTTATATAATAATTATTATTTTGATTATTAAATTTTGAATTTTGAATTTGAAATTTTATAATCCCGCCCTTTTTTCTGATCTGCTCTGCCCACAGCGCCCCATATTGGCCTTGCCCGTAAACTAAACTGTAAAGCTACACAAGTCCGCCTCATGTTTAGGCTTTGCCATTGGCTCCTATGATTGTTAGAGAAAGGGGTGGGATTCGCCATTTTCGCTGCGCACAGAAAAAACCTCCCGCCCACTCAGATTTGATGGGCTAGGATTTCTCAGAACACTAAATCACAGCAACCGTGGTTTCTGTGGAAAGCGAATTGTTGCTAGGCCATTATGATTGTTGGTGGCCTTCGAGTGTTGGTGGTGGTGGTGTGCCTTTTTCAGCCTACAAGGAGCCTCTTGGGGATCAAATCGTGTTTTGGTTTATTTTGATTGGTTGAAGCTGTTGTTTCGAGTTTGAATTTGACCGCCTGCCTGTCGCTTTTTTCCACGAATCGATGCTAAATCCATGCCCAATTGATTAGCGCGCATTGGTCGAAATAACGACACACAAACACACACTATTGCATGGCACATGTGCAGTTCAACAACAAGGACGGATTAAAGCAAATGCAAGTGTATGTGGTGTGTGGCTTTCAGGCTGCTTGTCGTCTATACCTCTTCTACCATTCATGCATGCTTTTGTGTGACACACATTGCGTTAGTGGTGGTAGTGGTATTGAGCAGTGAACAGCACCAACAACAACAGCAACACACCATTCAAAATTTTGACGTTGAATATTTCTGCTCAAAACACATCATTCTCAGCTGTCTAAGTGCGAATCTCGATTTCCTTGAAGATTTATTTTCGGAATATTTTGGAATAGATTTGGAATCTAATTTAAGTATTAAAAATCAGTTTACAGTTATCATCAATCATGTCGGCTAACTATGCAAAAGGTTTATCTCCATACGAAAACAAAGGAAGATGTGGTGCCAAAGAGGTATGTATTTGTGGTATATTTTTTTCGATTTTCTCGACTGATCTTTCTAAAACAAAACCTTATTTTCTTAATCATTCTTTTTGGATGGATCGATGATAGTATTTTGATTCGGACAAGAAAGTAAAGAGATCCGTTGATAGATTGACCGACTGGATTTGTGAGGCTAAACATTGTGTGGTTTATTGTGGTGCCGGTATAAGCACAGCCGCTGGAATCCCTGACTTTCGGTTAGTACTATTATTAACTTGTGATTTAACTCTTATTAAAACTTCTCCTGCACGCAGAGGACCAAAAGGTATTTGGACTATGGAAAAGAATGGAATGCAAACAGATTCGGTTGCTAGCAATGAAAAATCGTTGGATGAATACATTCCAACATACACCCATCGTGCTTTACGTTCGTTGACCCATTATGGCAGAGTCAAACATATTGTCAGCCAAAATATTGATGGCTTATTCTTACGTTTGGGTATTGATAGAAAATATCTTTCAGAAGTACATGGCAATTATTTCATCGATCAATGTAGCAAGTGTTCCATGTTTTATGTAAGAAATAGACCCAGTCCACAAATAGGCCGTAAACCAACTGGGGATTATTGTCCCGAGTGTGCTGGACAATTAATCGACACAATCGTAGATTGGGATCAAGAATTATTGCCTGATTATAAAGAAGCACAAGCCCATTCATCTAAATGTGATTTGGCTATTTGTTTGGGAACTTCATTGCAGATCAGTCCATTCAATGAACTACCGGAAGAGGTGTTGAAGCGAAGACAATCCATGACCAGGGACAAAAAAAGGGGACAAAATCCACCATTGAACAAATTGGTTATAATCAATTTACAAAAAACTAAAATTGATTCGAAGGCCGATCTAGTCATACACCAGTATTGCGATCAAGTCATGCAGCTGTTAATGGAAAATTTAGGCATAGAACCGCTCGAATATTCGCCATTTAGTGATCCGGTTAAAGTTGCCCCGGATTTCGAACATTGGGTTCCCCACATCCGACTAACGATTAATCCAAAGAGATATGATTTCGGTGGATCAGATGATCAAATGGACGAATATGATGACGATGATGAAGATGAGTCAGAATCAGATGATCAAATGGACGAAGATGATGAAGATCAATCAGAGGAATCAGATGATCGAATGGTCCAAGATGATGAAGGCGAATCCAATGAAGATTCCGGCTAAATCAAATCAGAGTTTAGAAAAAAAATGTGTTCATTATGAATAAGGATCTCACCCATGTCCTTTATATAAATACAAATTATCAACGATTTAATTCCGATTCATTAATTTTGAAAAATATTTTTTTTACTAGCTAACTTTAGTTTGTATTTTGAATCAAAACATATTTTATATAAAATTTTTTACATTTTTTTGCTTCATTTCATTCAAGCCAATTTTATGCAAACGCTGTTTTTCTTCTTGGAACGCCAAACGATTAGCTTTCTTCTCCATCCTTCGCTGTTGACGATATTCTTTCAGCTCTTTTTTTCTCTCACGTCTTTGCTCACTAGTCTCATTCTTTGGTCTTACACTCAATTCACTTAATCTGGACATGTCAGATTTGGTCGATTTGTTCGAATCCAATCGATCATTTAAATCGCATTCCTTTCGAGGTTTGGGCATACCAGTTCGTGAATCTATTCGAATATGATTTTTGAAATCATTCAATATTTTCGGACGATACAACGTGTTGGACATTGTGGACAGTATCGATTCACAATCAAAACGATCCTTATCACCTTTACGCCCGGGATCAACGATTTCGATTTCTTCACATTCTTCATCACCATCTTCATCCGAATCAGAATCTCCATCATTATCGTTTTTCAAATACTTTCGAACGTAATCCACTGAGTCGGGATTTGGCTGGTATTCTAGCGCTTTTCCTGATTTAAAATCTTCGTATTCTTGACAAAGACGATCCATTAGCTGACAGTGATTTGGATCAATATCACCACCATCGATTGGTTCACAATCCAATGCACCGATGTCCATTTCATCAGAATATTCTTTTATGTACATTTGCTCAAATTTTTCATCCAATGTTTTCAGAATTTCATTTCTGGGCAACATTGAAGATGATATCGAATAATCGGTAAAATGTGTCGAAGCTGATGTTTTCACCGTACAATTATCTAAATCATTGGCACCGTGAATTCCGGGAAAATTTCTGAATTTCAAATCATAATCAACATTGTTTTTAAATTCAATTGATTCTTCATTCCCTTCGAATTCATCTTCACTACCATTGTAACCACAAATGGACAAATTATCTTCACTTTCTTCATTCACATCACCAATATCTATTCCCATGGCTTGTTGAATAAAATCATCATCAATCTGATTATTAGGATCTTCATAATCAAAATCATCATCCATTGCTTCCACAACATCTGGATCCCAATCCAATTGTGGTCCAACCGGCAAAGCGGCCTTCTTGTTCAAATCTTCTTTCACCTGAACATTGGAATCGAATACAGATGATGGTAACATCAATTTTGGCAATTTCTTTTCTTTGATATTTTTGATTTTTGGTTCCAATTCTAAATCGCCACCGGATTTTTGCATATCTTCCAAATCCAACAAATGCTGAAGATAATTATAATCATCATCGAAATATATCCCATATTTGATTTGTTCTTCTCGATGATTGGCCGCTTTTTGTTTCGAACTGGTTGGTTTTGAAGCACTTTCAAGTGGAGATACACCAGAATTCTCTCCAATTTCAGGCTCATCATCCAGATAGACTTTTTCTCTTGATTTTTTTTCAATCAAAACATTTGGTGGTGCACTTTCCTCACCAAACAATGGATCATCGGGACCACGGCTGACCACTTGAAATGTTATGCAATTATTTTTATCGATAAACGACTTCTTTTTTCTTCGAGGCATTTTTAGATTACGGTAGAATCAAAAACAAAAATATTACAATCAATAAAACAAAAATTAAAACACAACACTCGCTACAAAAATCCAGATTGCCTGAACAAGCGGTAAATAAAAGGACAGCACAGCATGCGCTGCCGAGTTTGCCATTTTCACCCTAATGGGACTGGCAGGGTAGATTTAGGAAAAAATTCAAAAATTCCAAATAATGCACCAAGACTTCCAATAGGAACACCACAATACTGGCCATCGTTGTGAACGAAAAATACAGGATGAATATGATGCTCAGATCTTTTAGTTTAATTCGTAAACGTTCCCAATCACCATCACCATCATGATCATGGTCGCGATCATTTTCGATGAATTCATCGCTACGAAATTTTCTTCGATAATTTCTCAATAATGAGAATGATGTGAACATTTTGTTCTTCAAATGTTTCACGATTCCCATCGTTTTGATTCGGGTCAATCTGATTTTGGATCAATATGACAATTGAGTGATTATGCAAATCAATAGTAACAGGCTAGGCTTACATTTCATTGAATGATGTCTTCAACGGTGTACCTTTGGGAAAAATCATTGCATAACTATCAATGCTTATGTATTCATCTCCAATATGCATCGGCATGAATGATCTTATAAAACTTTGATAAATTATCTGATTCTCAATGGTGATCAGCACACTTCTTGGATCCTTTTCCATCCGAAGAAACACCTCGTCCATGGTGGACAAGTTTCCGTTTGGATGCTTTTCAAAATATTTCAACAAAACCTTGTATAGTGAACGATCTTTTTCCTGATAAAAGATTTGATTGAAATATTCATCATTATGAACAATGATCGGACGACTGTTCGATTTGGCCGCTTGTTCCAATTCGTCCAACGTATTCAAACAGTTCTCATGCACATGCACCTGTATCATTGAATATATTTGTCCGCTTAAGATTTGCATGAAAATCAACATTGAATAAGTCCAGGTTATGATCAATATTCTGTAGGTCCAACTGGAACGATTCGAATTGAAATGGATAACATCTTCAGAATCAGTTTTGGAATGAAAAAAACAAAAGAAATTAACAATGGAACACACACATAGCTAGCTCATCGAGGTATCGGGATCATACTTCTGTTTAGCAATATTTGCCACAGAATCAACATGATATCGATTAGGCTCCGTTTCTTGGGTCGATGATAATTTCCATGAAACAAAAATTGTCCACGACCAACATATAGCACTAAAGCGACCAATAAGAACGAACCAATCAACAATAGCCAAACATCTAAGCCCATCAAACGAATGATGATCAAGCGAACATTGGTGACCATCGGCCTTTGCGAAACCATCACCATTTGATCGGAAACATAGGGAATACTGAAATCCACCAATTCTTCTGGATCATAGAAAGGTCGAATCATACACAGGCCGAAATCGATCCTCTACAAAATCAGTATAAAATCAGTTCCCGACCGGAAACATATCCGGAAAATAAATCCAACCTTACTCTTGATCATTTTGATCACATTATTGGTTTTAAAATTTTTTCCAATCAAATCAAAACTATTGGTCTTCAATTCCCATTGAAAATTAAATTTTTCGGAAATGATTTTCAATATTTCGATCTCGATCGAATATCCATCGATGATCACTCGACCGAATTCGTTGACTTTGATCGCGCAAAATGGCCGGACCTAATTGCACCATGGGAAATAAACCATCATAACAAGATCCAAGCTGTTGCATGTGTGTATCAACTCACATCATTCACCAAGATTCGCAGTGTTCTCCCATTGAAATTACATCGAATGGGCGATGCTTGCAAAGATTGATAATCGGATTCGGTTTTTGGAACAAACCAATCATCATAAAGCAAACAACCATTTATGATTGGTCTTATAAACGACAAATCGACTTTAGTATCATCGATCGGTGATCGTTTATTGATGATCAAACATTGTAGATTTTGATTGGATTCCAACAACGATCGAGCCATGATTTGTTGCGATTCCGTGTTCATCTGTTCGACCATTATCAACAATTGACAATAATCACCACAATTATGGTGGATTCTGTTGATCTTGTTCATGATTGATCTCAAATATTCCAGTTGCACATGGCCACAGTCGATGATTACCAATTTTTTATGAAATTTATAATGAGTGAATTCTCTTTCGAAAGATATGGACTCATTCATTGTGACCACATCCACCTCCTTGTCGCAGAATCGTTGAATTTGTATGGGAAAACTAGATTCACCATCTCCAACTTGTGGATCCACAACAATCACTTTGGATCCGAATTGATGTTTGTTGTGGCTTTCGCACAAATGTCTATAGAAATCACTGACATTGGACAATGGTATCCAATGTGCATCCTGAAAGATTGGTTGAAAAGTATGGCCAAACTTGATGATGCTCAGGAAAAAAACCCACCGGAACCAGAATGCAATCATTGCCATTGAATGGATTGTCCAATTCAATTGGATTCTGGCAACATTCTGCCATTCTGCCAGGGTTCCCCAAATCAAAATTAGTTCCGAAATCCATTAGTTTAATTGAAACTGGCAACCCGAATTCAGTATTCAGTATTCGTGATTATTGATTCCCGTTTCAAGGTTGTTATTGTTCCAAATTTTTATTGACATTAGGCAACCAAGTGCTAAGAGGATTGTTGGTCGAGGGAAAACAACCAAACTAGCAAACTAAACGTTTGTTTTGTCGAAGATATGTGAAGATTTTTTCTCCTCTATCCAAATCGAAGGTTAATTGATCAAAATCAATTGTCTACCTAAATCAATGATGATGGTTTCCATCATTAAAATCCGAAATCAATCGTCATTCGAGCTTCGAACACATCATCATCATCATCATCATTATCATCATCCTGAAAACTTTTTATTTTCTCAAGAATTTCACACAAAAACGACAATCAAATCAATTATTCCGTCACATGAACGACAACAACAACATCGTCAATACCCTTACCACAAACCATCACATCTTCATGAATATTCAACAATAAAATGAAGAACCAAACCATTAGCTTCGGAAAACCAGTTATGCTGTATGACGATGATCATCATCGTCTCATATATAAGAAGCAAATTCCTGAATTTATTTTTAGACATTGTTATCTGAAGAGTCTTTTTTTCTTAAATATTACAACATCAATCGTGTTCGGGAGAATAAGATAAATCTTCAAGAATCTCTCAAAACCTTCAAGGTTTGACCCTGCACCACCACAACCAACTGAACTTAGTGTTGGACAAAAAAGCGAATGTACTCAATCAAGAATCCTATTTTGCATCAATCTCGTTCAACCATCACCATGTGGACTTCCGGAACGGTCCTGATAGCCTCAATGTTAGTGATGATGATGATGGTGACGATTGATTGTCGCCGTCCTCCACGTGAATATGGAAACGTTTTGCCTGTGGAGAAAAAACCAGTGAATGCTTCCGATTCAAGGCCTGAACAACATGGCGGCCTAGGCGGAAGCGGTGAGGGTGGACATGGCCGTCAATCACCATCTAGATCTGATTTTGAATCGGATAATGATTCATCTTATTCTGGTTCAGAAATGGATTTCGACCAAAACAACCATCGTGGTTTACAATCATCTCATTCTGGTTCATCGTTGTCGGATTTTGAAGATTTTAGCCAACAGCCAAACAACAACAACAACAGACAAAACAAAAAGAAAAAAAATCAAAATAAGAATAAACAACACAAAAATGATCAACAACTTAAACGAGAGAATCAACGTAATCGACAGAATAAGAAGAAAAATCGTAACCGAGATCGTGAAGCGGAACGTGATTCAACCGGATTATATTAAACTTACATCCTCCTGATCACAGAATGGCGGTAAATTTGAAATTTGAATCACCATCATGATCATAAAATAAAAATAATTTTTAAAAAAAAATTCTCACACCAACACACGTAGACATACGCATTTCCGTTCATTAGTTTGATTGGATTATATTTTTTTACACTAATCAATTTGATTAAACAAAAAATGGTTATTGAAATCCAGTTACTGTATTGATTGATTGCCCAAATCGATTTCCCTTTTGAAGAAAAGGTCACGATATGGCGTTTGGCGCAAAAATAAAGTCATGGAACTTTAACTTCCGGTGATCGAAATTTTAATAAAAACCATTGATTGAATGGATTAGAACTGAACAGATTAATCCTAAATTTTTTTTGTCTGTTTGTTCGTTTTGAAATTTCGATATGTCGTACAAATTATTTTGGGTTTTTTCCATAATTCTCTTGCTGACCATAGAGATGTTGGTGGAAGGTCGTCCACCTCGTGATTATGGACAAGTATTACCTGTTGAACAAAAACCATCGAAAAAACCATCAGGACCAAAGCGACCATCTTGGGGTGCAGGCAATGGCCACGGGAATGGTGATAACCAATCTGGATCATGGAATAATGATGATGATTATGATAAAAATAAAAATAATAATAATAATGTGTATGAAGATGATGATCGAGATTCTTCGTGGGCAGCTTCCGGATCATCAAACTCTCATTCATCGTCATGGAATCAGAATGATAATGATAAATTTGTCGATGACAATCCGAACAGAAATAGGAACAAGAACAAGAACAAATACAACAACAACAACAACAACAAGAATAACAACAAGAACAAGAATCGTTGGCAAAATGGTGGATCCATGAACAATCAGAATCAGAATAATGATTTTAATAATTACTGGCCATAAATTCAAAAAAAAAGTTTTTTCGATTTTTTCTTTTCTGAAAATCTGAATTATTTATTCATGGTAAAGCACATCACACACACGGATTAAATAAATCACAGAATTTACATAATAAATGAAAATCAAGAATATTCTTGTATCAATGTAATTAAATAATGGTAAAAAACAATCAAATCAAACAATATCAATAAATATTATTTTTAAAATCGGTTTTATATCAATGGAATGTTTGTCAAATGGATTATTGTTTTAGAATTTGAATTGAGCTCAGCTCTGCCATCACCACCGCCACCACCACCGGTCATTTGTTTTATAAATTCACTGAAAGCATTTTTGAGATCCGTTTCAAATGGATTAAATTGTATTGAATCCAAACGCAAAAATTTCAAATGTTTTAGATTCACTATAGAATTCATTGTACGTTTCCCGATACGGACACCACGTAATTGAAGAATTTTCAATTCTGGCAAAAATTGATCCAAAAATCCCAGAGAAAGATCGGATACAGTATTGCTATTTTGTTGTGGTGATTGCACTCCATCAAAATGATCACCATTCATATCATGATTATTTTTGTACTCAAAGTCAGTCATTTTGGTTGGATTTGGACTAGAATCATTGGAAGATGATGGTGAATCTTGTTCAACACCATCAATTAATTGTTTGAAATAATCATTTAGTATACGATTTATGACACGCTCATCTTGTTTCTGTCCGGATTCATTTTTTGGACATAAAATCGTATTAGAAATGGTCAACATGATCAATTTACGGCAATTTTGGAATATTTTCAATAATGACCAATCATCGAACAAACTACCTCGACCACCTGATTCTTTATCGAAATTATCGTTTTCTTTTAAAATCAAAACACGCAAATTGGTCAAACGATGCAAACCATGGATAAAATGAAAATTTTGCTCATCATAATAATTATCATTGTTGTTGTTGAAATTCAACGCCAAATGGTCACCATTATCACCATCATTATTGTTGATTTCTTCGATTTGTGACATCGGATTGTACATGGATTTACAGCTTAATTCGCATTGAAACCAGAGCAATTTTTGCATCAATTGTCCCAACAAATTGAAATAATAACGATCCTCTGATATATTATTGATTGCCACTCTTATTTCGAAACGTTCCAAATAAATACCGTGTCCATTACAAATCGAGGTTAAAATTTTCAGTTTTTCATTCTTCAAATCGACCGGTGGTATCAACACCCTTATGGTGGGTGGTAAATTTTTCAAAATAGTAGCATAATCATAAAGAATACTGCTGTCCAAATTTAAATAACGTAAATGTTTGAAATCGGTGATTATTTGCATTAATAGATCTTCGTTAAAAATCGTTATGGTCAAATGTGTCAACATGGGAAATGCATCGGATAGTTTTTTCAATGAAAATGAATTTATGAAGAATGCCCTGCCAATGTGCAATTCTTTCAAACAATTCAGATTAGCTATGATTGGTTCGAACAGATCCATATGATTAGTGGCCAAAGATAATCGCATTACTTGACATTGTTCGAATAATAAAACTTGAATATTGCACATATGTTTGACGATGAATTCAAACGCACGTATATTGAAAAGATATTGCCCATAGTGTAAGTTTACGCCGTTGATTTGACAATTGTAGATAAATTTTTTCCTTAATTTGAAATAATCTTCAACTGTTTCCAACAAACGTCGACAAACCAAACGACAATTCATTAGATCTTTAAGGCTAAGATATTGATAAATATTCATCAAACAATAATCGTTTAGATCCAAAAATGTGATTGGTTTTGTTGAATGTGATAAACCAACAGCATGCTGTATCATTTCCAATGGATTCCATAGCATCGATAATAGGTCCAAACTTGATTGTGTTGACATGTTTGATTTTTTCTCCATTCTAAAACAATTAATTTCCGTCTACTATCTTTGGTTTGGTATCAAACAAATCGAAAAATTTTCATAGTAGAACAAATCCATTCGACTTGGAACATTGAAATTTTCAGCGGATTGGTTGGTCTTTGAAAAATCACAGCAAATTTCCACACAAACAAGTTCTGAAAAAAACAAAAAAAAAACAAAGATTTATTAGCCGTAAAATATTTGAACCACCAACCTTAACCAAACGATTTTTTTTGTCAATCTTTCGAAATAGAAATCTTGAAGATCTACCTGTACGGTTTACCACTGTAAAAATAACACGTATTATATTCGAAAAAAATTTTGGTACAATGAAATGTAATGTTGGATTTTACTCAGATTATCGCATTCACTTATTAACATTCTTTTTTTTCTGGTATCACACATATAAACCTAAGCATCCACCAACAGTATATATACTTACACAGGCACATAACGAAAACATTGTAGAAGAAGAAGAAGATCAACAATTTAACGACCACGACCATAACCAATATCAAAATGATGAAAATCGACAACAACAACAAAACAGACAGACAGCAGTAGATTCGCTGGTTTTTGTTTCCAGCCTAAATCTACCCATCTTTGATTTGGGTTTTTACGCCGGTTAGAATAGCTGTTAAATTATTAATTATATCGCGCATGTGTCTTGCAAATCCAGCCATTTTTTCAATGGTTTTTTCTCCCTCTATCGTTCTGTCGCTGCTTTCGGTTTTTGTTGTTGTTGTTGTTGTTGTTGTTGCTTAGCTGTGTTCACACCGCACTCTTACATCTTACTCTTATGCATTGTTTTTGGGTGCTATAATGTTTCCGCGCACGCACTAGCGCGAGGACACTAGCGCGCGAGCGATAGGATTCTGCGCGCTATCGCGAAAGGAGATGAGCGCG
>JAOZJS010000628.1:0-24482 GCA_025882695.1 Amerodectes protonotaria
TTTTTTGCCAGTAAAGTCTATGGGATTTTCTTATGCATTGGAATATGGGGCAAAGGGGGCAAACTAGACTAACTTCATACGAAGTGAGTTCACGCGCTGGCACAATTGCCGTACTGAAAGGGTTAAGTGTGTCTGCGAGTATAGTGATTGTCGGTGGTGTCTCTCTCTCTCTCTCCCTCTCTCACTCTTTAATCTTAGGTCACCGGAATCTGTTTGGTTTCTCCGACAAAAGTCTTAAACGTGCGCTGAGTTGTGTGTGGATGGTTGGTCTGTTCGAGGTGAAGATAAAAGTTTTTCTGGATGAAATTATTCTGGTGAAAAAAATAGTTTGTCGGAAGACGTGAACGAAACAAAGCCCATACACCGGTATCGATATATGGACGATAACGCGAACCATATTCAATTCTTTCGAATATTTTTTTTTTTTTGGTGTGCAGTACATATCTGTAGAAATATCTTTTTAGATTTCATATTTGAGGCAAAATCCTCGGCTAATGTGCTCGCAGCAATCAATGGACTTCTAAAAGTCCTGCCTGTGTATCAAACCAAAAACAAAATTACCACAATGAAAACGGTGAAGATACGATTGTGATTAAAAAATTGTACAAAAACACCCAACTAAATAAAGGAAATCAATTTGTATTGTAGTTCATTCAAGAGTTCTTCGTCAAGGATTCTCTGTGTGTTATCATCTCTCTTTTTTTGCGAACAATACAACTTGTTGAGATTAGTCAAACAATGGAAAAACGACTACGATGAAGATCCGCGTAAAACAAAAATTAACAATGTCTTTGGAGCTTAGGTTAAGTGGAGATTTGTCGGAACTAGTTAGTTAGTCGATCGATCTGATCTTGTAAAATGTGCAAACAAACCACTGCATTGTGTACGGAGAAAGTTGTTGATTGTTGTCCAAAAGACAATCAACTTGTTGATTACCATAGCCACACACGCCCGCCTAAGATGATCCTTGTTTGATTCTTTCTTTTCATGGTTTTGATTTATTAGATGAATTAGCAAAAAAAAAAGAAATTTCATCAGTAAATAAATATCATCAATGAATTGTAAGATAGACCAGCAAGATTTGTATGGGTGTGGTTGCATTGGGCGTAAATAAAACAATATCAATCAATAGAAAATATTTGCTGTAGCAATCGAAAATTCACAAAAATTCATTAATAAATAAATAATTTATAAAGTGGTGGAGCTTCTTGTCTATGTGTGTGCGTGTAAATGTGTGTGTGTGTGTGTGCGCGGATGTGTTTTATTATAGTTGTGTGTGGACAATCCCACTTGAAGTTTGTTCGTTGTTTGTCAGCGCGTAAAAAGGGTTAAGAAGGAGGAGAAGGAGTAAAAGGAGGAGAAGGAGGAGCAAAAGAAGATATGGAAGAAATAGAAGAAAGAAATGTTCCCATTCACCAGACAGAAAAAAACTCTTCTTAGAACATTGATTTGAACAATCAATAATCAATCAATTGAAATAATGTTAATGATAAACTATATTATAATGTTAATATAATAGTTAAATAATAATCAATAAAATATGTATATAACAATTTTTGAAATCCTCGTTTCCCGATAATAATAATAATAATAATTAATAATTTGTATCATGATGATTTAAATCCAGGTTCTGTGGTTCATGTGTTCAGGGGGGGGGAGATGTTAATTGTGTGTGCGAGGAGAAATGGTCGAAATAACTTTAAGGGCATGATTATGATCAAGAAAATTCACGTAATAACAGCGAGAGTGATTATTCTGTTCAAATGGAATGGGAGGAAGAAAAATTCGGGTGCTCGTTGATACACAACAACAGGAATGTGCGCGCCATGATATGGTATAATTTTTGTTGGGGGGAATAATTTTGGATCGTTTTAGCTCTTTCAATCATCATCATCATCGTCGTATGGAATATCCAGGATACTCTGGGGATTCTCTGGATTCATAATGAGTGTGTTGAGAGACTAGTCTTGGTACACTCATCGCCGATATTTGGATCATCGGAAGTAGAAGAAGAATAGGAAAACAAAATAGACTTAGATAACTGTTAACTGAATTAATTTGTATAAAGGTGAGGGAGAGAGAGAGAATGACTGGAATGGGAGTGGAAAAGAATGTCGAGTCGAGTAGTTGGTGATGATGGTTGTGGTGGTGATCAGATGAATTTGTCGAAGATTTAGGACTAGGTGAGGTGAAATGAAGTGAGGTGAAGTGATGATGACTATGATGATGATGATGATGATGATGATGAAGGTGTCTAAGTTAGCTTATGTTTGTAAACAGTATGAAATGCCATTCATTCCAATTGTTCCATAAAGTTAGGATTCTTGAAATATTCCGGAACACTATCATCAAGCCGTGCGATCACCTTGTAGATGGCCTTCTTCCACGATTGTTCAGTATCTTTGTTCTGTTGTAATGATTTGAAGAATTCTCTCAATGTTGTCTCACTAACTGTTCGGAAGTTTTCAGGAATCTTGAACGAGACAAAAAAAAGAGAGAGAAAGACAATGATGATTACCGATGGTTGGTCAAAACAATAACAAAAAACGATGGAACCAAAACGCAACATCCATCCAACATGCAACAAGATCAAAGATAAATTTGCCTTACCGGAATATGATTGCTTCTGTTATAATGAAGATTAAGTACACGAAGCAATTCACAATCATCGGTTACATTCAGATCATCGGCACCTTTAACGCCATCGTTCAGTGCTTGCCGGGCGTATTTTTCCATTTGGATGTAATAGAATTCCCTATTGATGCATATGTGTGTGTGTGTTTGGTGGAAGGGGATATGAGGATTCCGGAAAAATAATGAAAGTTTTTTTTTAAATGAAATAAATTTGATATTGCTTGCTTGCATGCATTCGTTGTCGTTATTTATTATATCTATTGGTAAGTTCTAAAATGGTAAGTTTCCATCATTCGGTGACATTTCAGACTGGAGACCAAACAGATATACAAAAAGGAAATAGGAAGGAAATCATGGACATACATACATGCACACACGCACACACACACATGGCTTTCTATGGTCAAAGGATATTGGAAACACGTTGTCGGTATGTCGTTTCGTTTTGAATTTTCTTGGCAAACCAAGACTGTTGCTCTCTGTGTGTTTAGCGACTGTTTCGGCAATTTAGGCAATGCACAAAGATACAAATCACCTTGCGCCTTCTTCTTTTTTTTCTTGGCCCATTCGTAGCAACAAGAAGAAGAAGGAGAAGAAGAAGGTCTTCCTCTCTCTCTTTCGTTCCCCACTCCATTTGGAAGACACATTTCCGTTCAACCATCTGAATGTTTGATTTCTTTCTGTCCCCATCACACCATGGTGAATGGGCCAAACACACCAAGAAAGAAAGCCCCAGACAAAGTTCCAACTTAAGACGTCTGGTAAGGAAGTAAATAAGACGTCTTTCCAGTTTTCCAAAACAAGACACACACAACACGCTCAACCACACATCGCCTAGCAAAATAGAGGGAACCAACCAACAACACCAACAACAACAATAAAACATCGTAAAGTAGGACACTGGAGAACAATGCCCCGAAACGATCCACCTTGGCCACCGGTCCAACAGCAGCGGCAGCAGCTTAACATTGAAGGGCAAGAGACAACAAGACCATTCGTCTTGGGTCTTTAATCATCAACTTTCATACACACACACACATATTGAGACAAAATTCCAATCCTAGGCTAGGTCTGAGACGGCTGCTTGACGAAGATGAAGGAAATGGCAATATAAAAATAAAACTTCTGAATCCAAATTCAATGGATTACGTGGATTGCATCAATAGTATTTTTCTTTCCTCCTGGATTGCTGCCGTTCACGGAAATCAACAATCGGCAAATACCGGCAGCAGCAGCAGCCGCCGTGTGTATCCTCCCAAAGGTGAGATATCACCTGGTGCTCGAAGAGATACCCGGCCACCACGACTGGCTTGTTCTTACGCCGTCAGTTTGGACAAAGAAAGCTTATTTCCACCACCACGACAGCAACCCGGAGAAAAATCTTAAGAGGTGACCTTTTGCCTCCTTCCTACATGACGCTCAAAGAAATAATCTTTGAGACTTGAGCTTTGAAACAAACACACGCACACACACACAACCAAACCGACCGCGAACAAAGAAAGTGGTGGTGTACATTAACCCTTTTCTTTTCTGATGAACATATTTTCTTTTTTTCACGAAAAAAATTTCTTTGATAAATCTTCGAAGAAGTTCGGTTAGTGACCTCCAAGTCAAAGGTTTTTGTTCAAAGGTCGCGGGCTCGAGGATTTAAGATTTTTGATGGATGTATAAGAGAAGAGAAGACATTCAAATTTTTTTTTTTGTGTTTAGTGCGCAAGTTTTTTTTTCGCTGGTCGAATGATAAATGGGAATGGGCCCACTGGCAAGCCACAAATGGCATATGAAATTATCATTGCTCCTCCTTCTTAATCGCTTAGTCTCCCTCTCTCTTCTATGCTTTCAAAGCCTTCGACACACTTTGCTCCTCCCTCTTCGCTTTGTCTCCCCATACTGTCCTTTTACTGGATATTAATTTTATTATTGAAAATAAATCAAAGATGATCCGCCAGCAGCAGCAGCAGCAGCAGCAGTCCCTAACCGAATCCTCTTCCAAGTTGATCGCGCGATCCGCGCGCGCCCGAAATTTTTAGCAACATTGGGCACAATGTAGGCACACAATGGCCACCAGCAATACCAACCATCAATGGCAGTGTGTTACGATTGATGAGAGAAACGAAACGAAACCAAAAAAGCCCCCAAAACGAATCAAAAATACGAGAGAAAAATTCTTAGAAATAATTAGACCAACACCGAGAACATCGAGAGATTGATCGGCAAACCAACATTCTGAAGCCAACAACGATATAACGGGGCGATCAAGGAGAAGGAAACGTGTAAACTAAACCAAACCAAGCCAAGAACCGTGAATGTAGGGAATCGGCAAAATTCGAACTGACACACGCTTAATGTCTCAAAGAGAGAGGGAGAGAGAGAGAGAGAGAGGAACGCAAATCGACAAACATCAATCGAGTATGGTATGGCGGGTTCCCTTATTTTTCTTCTTAGCTGTTTTTCGGGTGTCGGTTAGACGGTATCTGGTTGGTTTAGGACTTAGGACTCGGAACACCAAAACCAAAACCAAACACACACAAGCCAACCATCATTCTGGCCAAAAACAACCGAAACAATAAGTCGTCCAGATCGAGAAACGCTCGATCGGGAATGTGCGCTTGTCCTTCTCTGTGTGTGTGTGTGTGTTGAATTCAGACAAAAGAAAACCGAAATAAAGAAAATAACGGAAAGAGAATAAGTCGAAGTGGCCAGGGACACGCACGCTATCGTTCCATATTCTTGGGGAGGAACAGATATTCCCTATCAATGTTAAACATTTGTGATACAAGAACGAGAGATGCAGTATCCTGGCGGAAAATCCCTTTCCCCCTTTTGCCGTTACCGCTTTCTCCGCGGATATACGGTGACTCACATTTTTGTTGTTGTTCTGGTTTTACCACCACCACCCAACAATGCTTGACGGCTATACCTCATCATTCTTGGATCGTATGGTATCGTCTGTTTTCTCTCTCCCTGTTCCTTCTGGTCAAATAAGGATCCGCGCACTCCACACACACACACACACATACTTGAGCGCGTGTGGATCCACATACTAGGGGCATCAGCCTGGGCAGCAGCAGCCAAAAGGAAAAATACACGCGCGCGGGATGGATCCAATCCGCCGACTTACCGATATGACCTCGACCGCATTACTAGCGGTCCTCTCTCTCTCTCGCTCTCTCTCTCTTGCTTGGCATTCTGTGTAGTATTATTATTGCTAGTTTTATTATTATTATTATTATTATTATTATTGTCTGCTTTCACTTTCTGGAACCCGAGAACCTTCTCTCTCTCTCTCTCTCTATTTCTCTCAACATTAATATCATTGAAACACGGTAACAGTAATAGTATTGATGATGGTAGAAAATGTTGCCCGTTATGTAATGTATAATAGCAATTATCATCATCATCATCATCATCATCATCATTTATTCCTATGGTTCACGCGCGGCGGCGAACCAGAGAGCGAGCGATAAAGAAAAAAATTCTTCTCGCGCTAGCGATAAACACCTGGCCCTTGGAAACCGACTGCCGCGAACCAAACAGGAACGAGGGAGAGTGTATCATTATTGAATGAATGTTAGAACCAAATTCATCAAGAAGGGTACTACCACTGTCAATGCGCAAGATGTATGCGACCCAGCCCTGGTTCTGGATGTTCGCGTGCGTGTGTGAGTGCGTTTCGGGTACAAGAAAGAAACAAAGAATGAAAGAAAGAAAAAAGAGAATCCAGACAAAAGAAACTCGAAGCTCTTGAAACAAGACTAGGGACAAGGGATGCCAAACAAAAATGGTACAAAATAAAGCGCAGCCAATAGGAAAGGGAAAGGGAAAGGGAAAAGGGAATATTGTGTACATGCAACACACCAAAACGAACACACTTACCGAAAATTGGAAAACCACTTGACCAATTGCGCGGTGTTGTTCTTGTTGAATTTAATGTCCGGAAAGAACATCTTCAGGATTGATGAACTTGGATAACGTACATAGAAAAACATCAGCTTTGCCTTCCTCAGATGCATCGGTGATAATGTGCTAGTGTGCAAAGAAGTTAAGGTTTCATAATCGTTTGGATTGTTTGATAGGGAAAAATTGATTATTCTATCATTTGGTTTGGTCACCAAATTATTATCATTATTATGATTATTAATTAATTTTGAAAAGGATATCATTGGCATCGAAGGATCATAAATCGATGGTGTATCGTTGGTCTCTGAACCATCGCCACCATTTTCGCTACCGGTTCCGCTACCGTGTCCATATGATGTAAGCATAGCACTACCATAACCATTCAACGAATCTGGTGATGCACGGCTGGTGGCCAACAATTTAAGATGATGCGCAGCGGCAGCTTGCGCAACTGCAGACACTACCGGATCGGATGATCCACCATTACCACCGGAACCATTGACCATACCGTTGATGTTGGCCAAACCATTCTTCATTTCAACATTTAGATCCGGATTACCAAAGAAGCTACCTAGTGGATTTTGTTCGGCGAACGGAAATGTTGTTGCACTGGTTGAATTGTTGATCGGATCAAAATATTCATTGGCATGTTGTTGTAGGCTGGCCAATGAAACTGGTACACCACCATGTGGATTGGTCGATGGAAAATGTACCGGACCACCACCATTACTGATGACCGGTGGTGATACTGAACAGGTTTCTCTGCCACCGTCATCACCACCACCACCACCACGTGGTATTCTGGTGATGGTACGTGGCGTCAATCGTGTATCGGTAACTTTGTTACGACGTTTTTTCGTTCCGACCACCAATGATATGGCTTCGGTTTGTTCCGGCAAACCTGGAGATGGTTCATCACGACCATACACCAATGAAGATGAAATGGATGAATTGGATGATTCGCGTAAACCATTCAACAACATTGTGGTAGCATTATCACGAGCATTGTTGTACACTGCCGCCAATGGATTGTTTTGGAACAAGCTGGATGTTTTTGGTTGATTGGCCGCTAAAAAAGAATTCGGCGTCAATGCAGCTTGCGGATGGATGGTCGATTTCAATGATGCAGGCGATTCGGATGTTTCGTTTGGTAACAGGAACGAACTTGTTTCGTGACCAACTAGATTCTTACTATGATTGCTATTATTATTACTACTATTGTTATTGGTGTTTTTCGGGCTTCTTGGTGATACTGCCGCCATCACCGCGGTATTGTTGGTCAGGGATGTTTTCAACATGCTACGATTATATTTACCGTCCAACATTTGCGCCAAAAGATCGGTACTTTTGTGGATGGGCATCGGTACTTCCGGTGGTTGTTGCTGTGATGTTTGTAATGATTTATTATTATTAACATTTTGCAATTCTAATTCTTGTCGGATTGAATTTCCGATCACTTTTCCAATCGACTGAATGATTTGGTCGGTAACCGTTTCGATAAACAAATCAACATCATGAACTTTGTAAAATTTATCCGGATTCTCTTGATGATTTTGATTACGAAACTTCAACTGATGTTGATGTTGATGATGATGCGAACCCGGATGATTGTCTTTAAGTTCTAAATCTATATCCAAATTAGTATCACAATCATTGGCCATAATCGGGGCCAGATTTATGGGACTAGCAAGGCGATTATTAATATTATTACTATTATTATACAGACCACCATTGATCATTGATTTTGATTGATTCTGTTGTTGTAATGGTTGTGGTTGTGGTTGTTGTTGTGGTTGATGATGATGATGATGAAGATGGATTTGTTGCTGTTGTTGCTGATAGAATTGAGAATATTTTTGCAATAATTGTTGCTGAATTCTACCAATATCTCGTTCATAATCGGAAAGACGGGCTCGTTTGGCCTGGTTGATCGGTGATCGTTGTGCTGTTGGCTCACTACTACTCGTTTGATGATGATTGTTTCGAGGTAAACGACTGTTGTTGTTGCTGCTGTTGGTGATATTGTTGTTGGTAGTTGTGGATAAATCCAATTCCTTATTATTAACCACAACACCATCAACATTGTTATTGGTATTGTTGTTGTTGTTGTTGGTGGTGGTGGTGATAATTTTTTGTCTGGATTGTTGTCGTTGTTCTTCACCACTTTCGTCATATCCTTCATCCAATTCAGCCTCTACACTGGCAGTGTCTTCGACCTCCCGTGATATTTCGATTTCCTCTTCCACAAGATCTTCATCACCATCATCAACAACATCATCATCATCATCCTCTTCATCATCATCTTCTTCGGTATCGATCACGCTACCACCATTGCTATTGATCAACATTTTACTTGTTTGCTGTGGTTGATATAATTTTCTTTTCTTACAACCGTTAACACCTTGTTGTTGTTGTCGTTGGGATGGGGATATGGATTTTGGTTGTTGCAATTGTTGTTTCTGTTGTTGTTTAAATTGATGCTTTTTGATGGCATCCATCATTTCAATATCTTCACAATCGGATTTAGGACTTGGATGAATATTGTTCTCGATGCTATGGTTGTTGGTAGCCTGTTGGACACTGGTTTCCAGTAACATATTCGTGGTAGATTCGTCTTCGTCGTCTTGGTTTTCCTGTTCGCGAACAATTTCCGTTATTCCAGAGGGCTGTTCACAACCAACGACACCAACACTAATTAATTCAGCTCTTTCCTGTTCAATCGTGTTGATGGCTGTCGATGATGATGATGTCTTTTGGTATGATTGTCGATTGTTGTTGGGAGACAAGTCTCGATTAGTGGAACTATCTGAACAAAGTTTCGCTTTCGTTTTTGGGGATCCGTTTTGTTTGGTCGATGTTGGTTGTTGATCTGTTCCAGATGAAACATTAACAAGAAATGAAACGAAAAGACGTTTACTCACCTAAAGAAATAGTCCCCGATTTGGGTGATGGTGTGGAGGTTGCCGAAGCGGACGACGACGATGTTGACGACGTTCGCGACGATGTCGATGTCGGTGTTGAAGATGAAGTAGACGATGATGTTGGAGAAGAAGAAGAAGAAGTCGATGAGAATGAGGAGGAGGTCGATCCCAACAAGCTAACCATGTTGGCGGATTTGGATCGCGAATGTACCGACGAATGTGTTGGAGGTCGACCACGACCACCATCCACACGCTCCTCCTTTGACAAATTTCCGTCCCGCATTTCCATTGGTACATTGACCACTTCTTTATCAATATCAACATTGCCACTTCCATTTTCCGTTATCTGCTGCTGCTGGTGTTGGTGCTGTTCCTTATTTTGTTCTTCTGGTCGTTTTTTGGTCGTTTCGCTTGCTGCATCTGGTTCTTCATTTGTTGGTTGTTGCTGTTGTTGTTCCACATATCCTTCTTCATTGTTGATTTCTTTCGAATTTTTTCCATTCATATTATTTTCGTCTGTTATGGTCTTGTGGCTGTTGTTGTTGTTGCTGTTATTATCAGCACATTGGAAAGCCACCGAATTTTGTCCCCTGTAGCTGTTGTTGTAGTATCTTTGGTTCGTATTTTTCCTTTCCGCTTCTTCGACCAAGCCATCATTATTACCAGTATTATTATTATTATTATTATTATCCTCGTCTTGTTCGTCTGGTCGTATCGTCGGTCGATGGCCATCATCATCATTGTGTCCATGATGATCCTCACCACCACCACCACCGGGTATCGATAATTGACAAGAATCCATCTTGTCCATTTGCAACGATTGAGAATTCAATGATTGTTGATCAAAATCGAAAACACTCCATTGATCTAGTAAATCATCGAAACGTTGTTTGTTGGTCGCAAACGTTGATGATGATGAGGATGAGGATGCTTTGTTGGTCGCGTTGCTTCTAGGCGATTGCTTTGGTTCGTTGGTGTTTTCATTGTTGTTGGTCAGATAAGAGAGCCGATTGGCGATCGCTTGTTGCAATGCCAATTGAGCTTTATCTGGACGGTGGTTGTTAACATTGCCACCACCACCAACACCGGCACCAGTACCGGCACCAACTGTGCTGGAATTGCTGGTGCCTCCACTTTCCAGGATGTCGCGCAATAATTGGGCATCGAAAGAATTTGCGGCCATATTCAAAAATTGATTATTTACAATGGTTTCATTTTGGAAATTATTAATCAGATTGGTTATGGCCAAACCAGGATCAGTGTTCTGTTGTAAATGATTCAAAAACACATTATTGGTAGGATTGTAGAATGAATTCTGCATCGCTGCAAATTGTTCGGCATTTGGTTCAAGCGGAAACTTAAACGATGATGATGATGGTGATGATGGAGATTGTTTGCTATTGGTCACCGCTGCTGCATTGATTGTGGCCGCGGCCGCAGCAGCAGCCGGATTGGAAGCATAGGCACCGGACATGAACGCAACCATTTGATTCTGGCACATTTGCAACAGATTGGAATCCATCATTGATTGAATTGGATCATTGGATCTGGGCACACTTGCTGCTCCAGCCGTAGCCGTAGGTAATGATGGATGATGGCCGAATGGAAACGATCCGGTCGAATCTCTTAACAATGATGATGCGGCGCCCTTATTGATGTTTGTGCTATGATTGCCATTATTTGTAAAGGATTGCTGTAAATCTTGGTTCAATGAATTCTGGAGAAGTTGATGTTGCGGCTGATGGTGTGTCGATGGTACCAGGTTTACATTATTAGTATTATTATTGAAAGCGGCCGTTGCCATCGTTGCTTGAGGATGGTGATGTTGATGGTGATGATGAGAATGTTGTTGCTGTTGTTGTTGATGATGATGATGATTTACCTGTGCATGATGATGATAATTGTAATGGCTTGAATTGTTCGGATTCTGTTGGCTATTATGATGAGACGACAAATTACCACCACCACCACCACCACCGCTATTATTGTTATTATTCATTAGATGATTATGATGATGATGATGATGATAATGGTTTGGATTGTTCTGATTTTGATTGCTATTATGGTTGGAATTATTATTGGAACCATTATTACCGCTACTGCTGTTCGAACCATATTTATTATGATTGTATCCATGGTAGCCTCCTCTTGAAGAAAAATTAGCGATACTTGCATAACTGTTTCTTGGTTCACCAGCGTCCACACGTTGTCTTGTTCGTTTGGCTTTCATCGGTGGTTTATTGCTACCGCTGTTTGTACTGTTGGTGGATTGGCCAGAACCAGAAACCGAATTGGAAGACTGATTATGATGATGACCACCGCCACCACCACTCCCACCTCCTGAAGACATATGAGGCATTGTGCTGAATGGTTGTTGTAGTTGTTGCTTCAAAGATGGACGTGTCTGATGATATTCGTATGTTCGGTCCAAACTACGTTGTTGCGTTTGATAGTATGGATTCTGCGAAGATATACTGGCAGTGGTGGCAGCCAATTGTTTAAGTGCACTTCGGTTTGTAGAACGAACACCGAATGAAGAATCGTTACCGGTTGGCAATGGTTGTTCCGTTATCTTGTTGTTACCCTCAATATCTCCAATACTGGCCGGATGATGATTGTAAAGTGGATACGATCGATTCAAATAAGAATAATCCGTTGTGATGTCGTTGTTTTGTTCATACAACGTTTGATAAAGCTGTGATTGATTCGTGGTTGGGCCTTTATTTCCGGTTCCGATACGTACGGAGCTACTAACCCTGGAACGTCTTCGTTTTCCCAGTAGCTGAGATGGTTGCTTTGGGCCTCTCCGTAAACGGGTAGATTTTAAAGGATTATCAATATCCGAATCCAGTTCGATATTATTCAAATCTCCACCAAAGGCGGAAAAATTGTATGGGTCGAATTCTGGGGGGAAATATAAAAAAAAGTGAGGAACGAAACAATCGATTAATCGATGGAAATTTTCGATATTCGGTATTCACTTAAGCACTTGATTGAAAAAGGATAATTTTTATGAATATTTTTTTGTCCGGAAAAACAAGATATTGCACCGCAACTTAATACATAAGAAAAAATGTTTGCGCACTAAACCGTGTCCAGGTTACTTGATATATTCCAATCCCTCTCTCTCTCTCTCCCTAACATCATCGGAACCGCCATTGTGTTGTTGGCTGGTCCGTACACACGCACACATAAAATAAAGATAAAGATTTAGCCATTGTCTTTGAGCAACAAGACATTTCGAAAAGAAAATAAGAAACGGAACCGACAATTCAATTTGGGCGTTAAGGTAATATATAAAACCACCACTGGTACTGGTGATGATGATGATCATAAAGACTTGGTGCAAATGTCACCCTCAGCCACGATTCGTTCAACCGTATCTTGTGTGTGGTGGTGGTGATTTCTTAGTCTGTTTTTCCGAAGAAACCATCCATTCATCTCAAGAAATGAATGAATGGGCGAGGTGACATAACATTCATTATTAATTTGAATGAATGTTCCGGTACATTCCCCCCTCCTTCCCCCTCTCCCACAAAACAATGATAATTAATTAACCAAGACAATAAACAACAATAATAGAAAGTTCCGTGCTCAACAAAGATTTAGATCTCTATGATCTCTATGTTCTCGTTTCTGAAACTATTTCCCCGAAATGTCCAAAATGTTGTTGTTGTTGGTTGATCGTCACCCACACACCACACATATATCCACATGATCAAATCATGTTATGTTACTCTAATCTTGGATTTTTAGGTGACAGCTTTGAAGCAGGATTGAAGCTTAAATTTTGCTAGTTTTTTTTCGTTGGTTGAATCTAATTTCCGGGATAAGTTTTCCAATAAATGGTTCATCACTATTGCGATCATCGGCGTCAGAGATATGCTAACGCCAAGCCAGCCGAGCCATCCTCCATCCAGCAAGCCCCCACTCTGAAACTGGATAATCCATTTGAGTTATATTACAGAAAAAAACCAGGATCTGGGTGTCCGCACACCAAGCACAAAGCATATGACAGAAAGAGATTAAGGTTTCACCACGATCAAACTAGATTAAAATTAAATTTCTAAAATTAAATGAAAACGTTTGATCCTCTTTTTTTTCGTCTCGTGTCTCGTGTTACGAATCAAATCCGGAACCGAACAAGACTAAATATTTAATTTAGTCTAATTTGCTACTTTTGTTCAGTTCGGTTCGGCTTCCTTTTCCGTTTTTTATGTTCGTTTCCGAATTCGTTTCTAAATTCGCGTACGTAATTCGCACCAATAAGGCACGTGTGGCACATGAAACCTTGACCAATCAAAATTTCTACACTAACATTACCTATTCCTAATTCCATGGTCCCCATAGTTTCTCTTTGGCCAAAAAGGACGGGCCCGAAAATCAACTGAAGCGAATCACTATTGCTAATGTCGGTGCTTATTAGTGTCGGTGTAGACATTCACCAGACACACTCACACACACACTCACACACACCTTCAAGAGACCTTGTTGTCTGACCCTTGGTCAATTGATGTTGACCATGTTCTTATTCGAAGGGTTCCAAGTGAACCGCACACGTGCCATTGCCTACACACACACACCTTCTTCATGAGAATCTAAACATTTGGTTTTGAATCCGACCGGCAGCGCATATAGAGATTCTAATCACCTCGAAAAAAAAGAAGAAACATCTTCTCTTAGACAATCAGATCTAGATCCGGTAAAATGAAGACAATGAATGAATAATGGTAATAGGTGTGTGTGTGTTTGTGTGCTCTTCCTAAGGTTAGTATATGCTAGAGGTGCGTGGGAACCTTACACGAGCCAATGATGATGATGATGATGTGCCCGTGTTACGGTTACAGTTAGATGACTTTTTGATGATGACTTTGTCGCTCTCTCTCTCTCTCTCTCCAAACCACAACTTGCTCTAGTAATCAAGATCCAATTTCCAAAAAAAAAGCAAAACCAAAAAGAAACACTGCCCTAAAGTTTTCAACGGAAACCAAAACATTGAGAGAGAGACCGAATCATCAAACGGAATAAATTTAGATACATTTTGTTTGGTGTCGTTGCTGTTGTTGCCGTCGTCGCCGCCGCTGTTGAAATTACATAACAATACTGGTAAAAAAAGAGGAGGAGTATTTTTTGGGTGTGTACAACATCATGCTCGAAGCATCATGATAGGCAGACGTGATTGGTGGTGGACAATACACAATGGTTACGGCCTCCAATACCTGTGTGTGTGCGTGTGCGCGCGCGAGAGTCACCATTTGACAATTAGAGTAATATAGAGTTGAAGCATACATATACATCCCCATTATCCAATTAAAAGTAAATAACAAAATCGTTTACACAATCCCTAGGACCCTAGGAGAAAAGTCAATGCCAGTCAACTAGTACCAAACGTAGGGCCTTGAGAGAGACAGAGAGAAAAAAATCGGATATATCCGTTTCAGTCGTTGGTTGTTTGGGATAATATTAAACTTTTAAATTAATCCACAATAAAGATCAAAACAAGACCGGAAGATTAAGGCGGCGACGGCGACGACAAACAATCATCCGATCCTGGGGCAAACACATACATACAGCAAGCATATAATGGTTCCACACACGCGGAGGTTATTTTGGTTGGTCGGTCGCGCGCGCGAGCTCGAGTCCTTGAGACCATGGGGCTATCCCTGTAACAATTGTGTCCAAACTTCGGCAACACCGTTATACAATATCATACAAAGATGATAATAATAATAAAATTGACGGTAGCAGGACACATAGATCACACCAGCAGCAGCATCAGCATCATATCGACGGAATCGATACAAACCAAAATCGACCGGACATTGATTCATAATATCATAGGGAGGGGGCGACCAACCAACCAATCAATCGAAAAAAAATCATCAACACCAATTTCGTTATCAGAAGATATTGAATAAACCACGAAATTAAAAATCCAACTTGCCACACCATACCACACCATACCGCACCATACAAAATACATCATTATCATCCACCAAGATGGAAATGGTTATCTTTTTTCCAAAGCTTCCCAAAAAAAGTATATCAAAAGCAAGCAAGCAAGCAAGCGAGAGTATGTGAGAACAGCAACAGCAGCAACAAGGCATATCCAGGAGTTTCTATTTCCAGGGGTATTTGAAAAATTCAAGCTAGTTTTAGATTGGAAGTGTTTGTGTGTGTGTGTCCACCGGATGCCATCGCACAAACATGAGATAACTAGATAGCTTATTTGCTGTGGCTGCTGTTGGTGTTGTTGTTGTTGTTGTCTCCCACACCCAAACTAATTGCTTCGGAAACAAAATGAGAAAAATGAATTGCGGATTCAATTCAATTCAATTCAATGAATGAACCAGCCAGCCATCCAACCAACCAACATCAACTGAGGGTATTTCTGGGGCGTGTACCAATGCCGTGTGTATGTGAGAAACATCATCATCGAAAAAGTTGAATGCACTAGCCGCGAAAAAAGCGAAAAACGGGAGATCATAGACCGCGCCAAACCAATAGCAATATCAATGTGTGTGCGTGTGTTTATCTTGACCAATCGTATCGATCTATCGATCTATCGTATTGATCACTAAACTTTTGGTTCCTATATCCGTTTTATCGTCGGATGAATGAATGTTCAGGAACAAGATTTTATCCTTTTGTTTTCCAAGGAATTATGACGATGATGATGATCTAGGATTTTTCGGATTTGTTCTCTCCAAAATGTGTTTGCTCGGCCAAATACACACGAAAAAAAATATGAATGAATTTTTTCGGTGTGTGTTTGATTACAAAACAAATAAAACACAAGACACACACACAAGACACACACACAAGACACACACACAAGACAAACCACGACAACAATTACCTGTCAACATCATGGTGGAAAAAAAAGAAAGATCAGGTAAAGCAACAAGTTTCTCCAGAATAAAGGACTTGTTCACTGGCTTGTTCGCTGGCTGTTGTTGGTGTAAGCTGTGCGTGTGTTCGTAATGTAATGCCGCCGCTCCTATCCTTTTCCTGTTTCTACGAGCGCTTTCTTTGTGTGTCTTCGGTTTCTTCTGTTTACGACCTTGGCGCGCGCGAGCTAGAATCTTCATCAACACCAACAATACACTTATAAATAAATAAATGAAATAAAAAAAAAGTTCATGAACCATCTTCTTGGCCATGGCAAAAACCGAAAATTCAAGGCTACAATTATTACACATGTGGTGTATGCACAAGGGTTAATACTTTTTTAACACCCTCTTGAAGCGCACACGCGAAAAATAAAATCTGGATGGTCGACAGGTCCGAAAGGCGACAGAAAATTTGTTACCTGTGTCGGTGTGTGTGTGTGTGTGTGTTGGCGTATGTCAGACGTGTGACACCTTAATGCAAAACAAAACAAAAAAAACAAGATGTAAACATGTCAAATATTTACCGACTAAAACCGACATCATCAACGACATATATTCATTAGGTAAGGATTCTAGGAAAACTAACCACAACTAACGACGCCAACAACGACACGCTAACTGCGATGTAATGCGATGGTCGAAAATCTTGAAGAAAGTGTGAAATAATAATAATAATCACCTCCAGGTAAAATAAACAGCTCAGGTAAGACAATAAGGGTGATCAACGACAACAAAAGCCAGCAGCCGAAAACGGATGTGGACAGTAGAACGTGCAAACAGCCATTTTTTTCTTCGTTCTTCGCTGTCCTGCGTGTGTGTGTCTTTCTTCAACAAAATCTTATTCCTAAGTCGCGATTTCCATGAATGATCACCATCACCACCGAGACCTAGTGACACACACATGCACATGCATGCATACAGGACGTTGGGCTGTTGTTGTCTGCTGACCTCGAAAAACAGCAACAACAACAACGACAAGAAATATTTCTTAATGTTTCCCCGCGCTCGGTATTACACCACCACACACCACCAAAAATGGAAAACAACAACAAGAGAAGAGAAGAAGGACGACAGGAAAAGAGACATTTCCTTGAAGGACAAACACCACGGACACACGCAAGCAAGCAAGCTTTCGGTTCATCTTGGTGTTTGGGCAAGGGCTGAGGACCATTGTGTCACCACATCCGTTTTTTTTGGCCCGCTACACTATCGTGAAGAGCTTGCTTGATGTGGAAAATGACCAACACCACTAATAAGATAGGTGGTGGTGGTGACCTTTCATCCTTTTTTCCCCCATGTTCCAATAGGATCCAGAGTGGATCAATGTGTGTGTGTGTGTGTGTGGACAAGGGAGAGAATCCAAAGCGCCAGCGTTTCCGGTTGAGGGTAAAACACTTATTTTGGAAGGCATTGCTCCCAAAATTTCCGGTTTTGGTAAGGGCCTCCCCTCCTATTTCTCAATCATAGTCGTCGTCGTCTACGTTGTTAACAATAGAACGCACTAACACAAATGTACAGTTTTAAAGTGACGCCCAAATGGGCAGAAAAATAGAGAGAGAGAGATTTTATATGCTGATTTGTGTTTTAAATTAGATTTAGAAATTTTCTAATAATTTCATAATCACCATTCATTAATACAATAACAACAATGGCTAAAGGATAGCTTAAGTTGATTGTACCAACAAGGCGTGTGTTCATAATTAAAATGGGCAGTAACTAAATCACAAGCTAACAAGAAGACAAGCAAGCCAAACAACTAAAGATAATGATAATCCGTATTAATAATGTTGTTTCCAACATCCAACGACGCACAGTAGTACAGCTTTTAAAAGAAAGGAGGGATGAACAATGAAAGAGTTGCGTCAACTCAAAAATTAGAACTAGAAAAAATGCGGAGCGATACTCAAAGCAACAGCGCGACAACATAATCAAACTAGAACAACACACAAAATCCAAGAGCGAACAAAAAAAAAGATGCTTGCTTTTTTTTTCAATCTCCACCCAAAACACATAACAGAGCAGCATCCAAGTGAATGCATACTTTTGTCCACCCATCCAGGGATAACGACGACGGCGACAACAACTAGAAAATAAAAATCTAATAATGATGCAAGGTGCCCTAGAAACACACTGGTTGCCGGATACGGATTTATTTTCATTATAAAAATCAAAAATTAAAAATCAAATACCACTGCTTTTCGAACATCAATGATGATTGCTGATCATCACCATCATCATCAATCCAAAGTTACAGGATATTCGAACGTTAGGGCGAAACAACGAAAAAAAAACAAAAAGATTTTGCTTTCCAACAACGGTCGAAAATATTTGAATTATTCAAACAATCAAGAACAACAACAAAAAAAAACACAAAACGAAATCTGAACCACAAAACACTTGGCAAAAGCCACAAAGCATACACACAAAAAAAAGAGATTGATCTAAATTGAATCCTCCGAATACCACGATGATGATGATCATCATCATCATCAAGCAAACAAACAAACGAACCAACAAACAAACCAAACCAGACAAATATTATCATTTTACCTATTGTGTATGCGGATTGGCTGCTTCTGGTCGGATTCTAGGTCACCTAGCCTGTCTGCCAGTCAGCCAACCAACCAACAAGTTACCACAACAAAGATGATAATAATGATGATCATCATCATCGTTCACTACAACCGGAAAACAGGGGTGAGGACATTTAAATTGGACAACCAGCAAAAATAAACGGGATGGTTGAATGGTCACCCGGACCCGGAAACCCTGGCGTAACGGGATTCATAATGACAATGATAATGATGACAACAGCTAGGATAGGATGGGATGGGAGGGGATGAAAGCGACCAATGGAAACACACGCATACGCACACACATATATTAACACACACTAACACACACCACTAGCGTGTGATCGTCCTATTGTACGCTCATTTGAACATACCATAGTCCTGTTTGACCACTCCTGGATGACAATGGAAAAGAAGAAGACAACAGAAGAAAGAAGAAGAAGACACACACACTTGTTGTAACACAAGCCGGCGCTCACACACAACAAAAAGACAAGACAATACAAGACAAGACAAGACAGGACAACAAGTGCAATAGCCGTGGCTAAGAATGTGCACACTTCTTGCTTGAAAATGTATAGGGATGCGCCTCTTTTCTCTATCTATCTCTTCTTCCTTTATTTTTCTCTCGCTTTTCTCGCTTGCTGGCTTTCGCAGCAAATCAATGTGCATGTACGTGGGCCTATAATGCACATTATTTTATTTTAGAAAAAAATTTTGTGTGTGTGGTGTGCGTTTTCCTTCAAATTTTCTAACTAACTAGCTTTCTATTGCTGCCCAGCAATGCAACAAGTGGCGGCTGCAGAGGCTACGGCAGCTACGAGCGGCAGCGGATTACCATCCCGATTCCAATTGAAGATGACATAGGCACAAATTACCTTGCATGCAATCTACCATGGTGGTGGAATGTCTTCAAGACAATGCCAAGACATGCCAAGAAATGGTGAATAATTTAACAAAAACAACAACAATAACAGCAAGACAGGAAACATTTTCTTGCGTGAGAGTGAGAGCGAGAGTGTGTGTGATTCTAGCTAGCTAGCTAAGATGATTGAACTTGGGCACCACCAAACCAACTGGGCAATCAAACGATCCGAACATCCAAGAGAGGTTCTCATCCATCCAGGTAGAAAACATGGAATTTCGAGAAAGAGAGAGCTTTGGAGAGAATACATTGGGGGGAATTTATAAGAAAAAACCAAAGAAGAAACAAAGGTCAAAAATTAATGCACAAACACACACACAACAAAATGTTCTCATCGAAACAAAAAGAAAACGAAGACGAAGACGAAGAATCCGACGATGTTGATGATTATCATATTATGCAATAGTTATGTAACCAAGAATAGGAATGCGAGCTGATGGCCAAAACACTTCAACTAACCTGTGTGTGTGTCCACCGTGTTCTTCGGGTTCTTGGTCGATGTGCAAGGGGACAATGAACGAATTGAAAACGAAGAAAAAGGTGAGTTACCACCTGAAGATGATGATGAAGATGAAGATGACAAAACACCTACTAAAACAACTAAACAATCAATCAACAACAACGAAAATTATAAATCGAATGGAATTTTGTTTGTTCGTTCGTTCGTTCGTTTGTTCGTTTGTTCTGGTCGATTGAAATATTATCACTTTTTTTCTCTCTCTTTCTCTTTCTCCTAATTTGAGGAAGACGAACACAACCAAAATCAAAATCAAAATAATAATAATGATGATGATGATGAGGATGATGATGAATTTAATACGCATCAAGATTGTTGTAGTTAAAGCCAGCCGAAGAGAGAAGTTCGAATCGCGGTTGATGGTGATGATAGATACTACCACCGTGCATACACTTACAGAAACATATTCAGACTGTGAGATTCTTGCAAAACAAAAAAAGAAGAAGAAGAAGAAGAAGATGGTGACGATAATGATCAACAATCGAATAAAACAATCGAAATCAATAAGGGTTGATCATCTCACATGATAAGCGATCTTTAGAAAAAGAAATTACCACCACCACCATAACCGCCACCATCATCATCATTCCATAACCGAGGTTATCGATGGTGGTCTACACTTAGAAAAAGAAGATTATGATGATGACCATCAGAGAATGGTTGACGACGACGACGACGACGACGACGACGACGACCAAGATTGGTTGATAGTGGTAATGTGGTGGTTTTTTAAACAATCAATATTCAACAGTCAACCAATCTAATAGGAATCAATGATCTTGAACATCGTGGCGGGCACCACCACCGACAACAACAGCACCGTGGCCGCCACCATCATCATCATAATCACACTATATCACCAGGTAGAAATATCGGGCCGAGGTTTTTTCTTCTCGCTCTTCTTCTTCGTCTTCTTGTTTTTGTTCTTGTTCGTGTTCTTCTTTGATCTGGTTCTGGTGGTTGTGTTCAGAGATTTTCGGGTTCATTCACATTGTTTTGTGTTCGGTGTTGTGTTGTTAAACACAGTGTCCGCAGTGGTACATCATCATCACCGCCACCACCATCATAATCATCATCAGTGTTTGTGTCATCATAATAATAAAGCTAAATGGTTCATTTAGGTAGTAGGTGGATGGCTGTTGGTTCGGATTGTTGTTTGTTCCCGTATGTACAAGAGAGAGAGACAGCGAATTGTAGGAAGAGAAAAGCTCTCTCAAATAAACAGGATTCAATTTTAGACACACACACACACAGGGATACAACAAGAACAAGAAGTAGAATTATGTTTGAAAATGGCCAGGATAACCACCACAAGCAGACCAAGTATTTTTTGCCTTCATGCAAATTAGACAACGAATCCACACAGGTATACACACACACACACCGGAATCCTGGACATCAACATGGATGAGACATATTTCTCAAATCGCTTGCGATGATTGCTTGGTCGTTGGTCGTTGTTTGTCGCGGTTCGGTCTGCTTAAGTTTCGGGCAACAAATGAGACCAAAATATTCTAAGCAAGGCGCCTGGATATAATAAAATACCACACTGAGATGAAACTCTAACTAACTAACTAACACAACACTCTGAAATGGCTTCAAACATACATCACGAGGATAGATATTGGACTGACTGACAATCGAGGGAGCGAATATGAAAGAGGAGAGAGAGAGAGAGCGAGCTAAGCAATATAGCAGACAGACTGCTAACGTTGGGAGCCGAAACGTATATTGGCTGCCAAGCTCCAAGCAGAGATACACACACAGAACAATTAGAGAGTTTTTGGTCCGATACCACCATCACCACACGGCCATGTATTATTATTATTATTATAATCATTATCGATGATGCTCTCCCACCGTCTCTCTCTCTCTCTCTCCTCGTTTCTCCTCTTTCTACCGTCAATAATTTTTGGTTTGGTTTGGTGTTTTCTCTGGTTGTTCTGGATTTAAGGCGTCAAGCAGCCTGGTCGATCGAGAGAAGAGAGTATCTTCGTCGTCGTCGTCGTCGTGTTGGCGTCGGTGGTGGTGGTGGTGGCACATAGTTACCCAATGAATGAATAAAGGAAACAATGGATTGTGTGTGTGTGTGTGTGTGCGTTTTTGGGAGAAAAGTATGAATCCATCCATCCATCCATCCATCCAAATCTATGATGATTGCGCCAGTGCATTACAGGATACACATGCAGGCAGGCAAGCAAACATTCTTGATGGCTCCCAAATATATGTGGATATGTTTGGCGTGTGTGTTGGTGCAATATTAGACACAAGAAACACACGAGACTCTTTTCTTTTCTTTTTTAGTCTTTCAGGTCTTGGTCGTAGCCGTCGTTTTGAGGTGGCAACCGAATTAACCGAAAATAACTGGGAGCCACTTTTAGGGCGCCATATAAACTCGGACACTTACACACGCACACACATCCAACCAACCAACCAACTCTTGAGAGATATATCTGAGTGCGCGCCCAATGAATAGATGTGCGTGTGTGTGGCCATGGGCAGGTTGTCAGCCACCAATATAATGCATTAAGATTGTGTAAAAGAAGGCGTTATTTTTGTGTTTCGACGCAGCATAAAGAAAGAAAGAAGAGTGAGAGAGAGTTATCAAATGAAGAAGGAAAACTGGAAGAAAATTAGAAGAAAATAGTAAAAAAGTAGGATTGGCGTTCGTCTTTCATGCGCCCATTTGCTTCTTTGCTTTGCAATTTTTTGGACGCCTTCTTCTTGCCTCTTCTATCTCATAAAATAGCATAGCATAGCATAGCATAGCCACAGCAGCAGCCAGTTTACCAACAAGCAAACACACTAAAACTAAAACTAAAACTAAAAGAAAAAGGAGATGGCAGATTTTAGGGAGTTTTCTCCATTTACTCCTTTAGCGTGCATTTTCTTGCCCAGTTTTTTTTTTGGTTGGCACTCTTCTCTCTCTCTCTCTCTCTCTTTCTCCTTTACATCGAAGAGGGCCAACCTCTATCTTTTTTCTCTCTCTCTGTATTGGTCTCGCTTCACTTGTCACTATGCACTGTCCAAATTTCATAATCATCATCATCATCACTAGAAATTGCTTTTTTTCGGCTGGTTGCCTGCCAATGTCTTTAGATTTCGAGGTGGACCAAAAAAAATATGAAAAAATATGAAAAATAATAATAATAATTATTATTATTATTATAAAACGAAAACCAAAAGAAAAAAACAAAACATTTCCAAGGATCCTTGTCGCGGGGATAATTTTTCTGGGGATTGTGGCGCCGCCACCAACCACCACCACCAACAATCTACAACATCGCCATCATTTAGGATGTGCAAAATGCAAAATGCAAAACAGCTTCGGCGGTGTCGTCTTTGCTTGTTGTAGATGGTTGGATGGATGGATGGATGATACACACACGCAAACACAATGGATGAATCCTCCTCCCCTCTATCCCAGATACAATTATAATTAACATTGCCATAGAAATGAGGACAAGGAATCTTTTTCTCTCGCTCTCTCTCTCTATCTCTTTTCTGGTTGGTTTATAGAAGATTTTTTTAAAAAAAAGAGAAGAGACGCCATGGCGCCAAGATGATGGCCTAGTTGATGATCAAAATTGGTCAATCAGATTTGACCTAGTGTGTATGACCATAAATTACCATGCTACTGTCCTTACACACTCTTGTGGATATCTAAACAAATGAATGATCTTTGGTTGTTGTTAGTTAGTTAGTTAGTTAGTTAGTCGGTTGGTGAAACTAAAAATATCCATCGCCATTGATATTGTGAAATCTGAATACTATGGATCGCTCCCTCTTGCTCCCTTGTGCTCTTGCTCGAACACACACGCTTGATGGTTTCTGGTTGGAAACGCCAAACACGGAAGACGACGATGATGACGAACATCGAGATGAAGAAAAAGAAGAAGAAGAAGAAGAAGAAGAAGAAGCTGGAAAAAAGAAGGGAAAAGCCAAAAATCATTTCGTAGTTGCTCCCGATCGAATGCTGTTCCCGTTCCCCCCGTCTCTCTCTCGTTTTGGGTCGGCATACATTGTGGATCCTACCATTAGGTTCGAAACGAACCAGGATCTTTCGATGCTGGTCCAGCAGGAGAAGGAGACGATTTATGCCTCCTGCTGGCCGAGTAT
>JAOZJS010000629.1:0-24474 GCA_025882695.1 Amerodectes protonotaria
TTCTTAGAATGTGGATCCTTCTGATGATGATGATGATGATTATGACCATCTTCTTCTCTTGGTCTGCTCTTCATAATAAATAATGATGATCCATCGCGCATCCATTATTATTATTATTATCATCATCTCCGACTGAATTTAAGTGGACTATATTTTCTGTTCGTATTGTTCTCTGAGCTCTGCCTCCGTGTGTGTGTGTGTGCGTTACATTACATTCTTCAGAAACATCCTTTGCTTCCATCATCATTATTATTATTATTATAGTTATGATCATCATCATCATCGTTGTTATATAACTCTTTCGCTGTTATATAACTCTTTCGTGTTGTGAATCCTGGGCAGAACCAACGACAACACCAACACCAACATCATCATCATTATAAGCGATATGCGATTGTTTCAGCAGGCGGCTCCTCTTGTCTGAAAAGAGAGCGAGCTTTGTCTCGACGCCGCCGCAGCCGCCGAATATGAGCTAAGTGTGAGCTAAGCGCGAGCCCTGGCCAAGATCCTTGTGATGATGAATATTACGGCTCTTGAAGAATCCATTGGACCGAATAATGATGATGATGATGATGATACGAAGCGATCAAACGCAGACATTCGGCGACAATAACGAGAAGAATGCTTGAATATTTAAACACACAACATAAATGAAATATGAATGCTAATAAATGAAGAGCCAGAGAGAGAGAGCCAGATCATTGATAGCCAAAGTCTAAGGCTGCTGCTGCTACTGAACTAGAAGGAGGTTCCCTTCAGATCATTTTCACTGAAAACTGCTCGACAACTGGAGCAATTTGGTGTGCGTGTGAGTATGCGAGTGTATATCTGTGTCTGTCTGCCTGCCTGTGCGTGTGTGTTAGCAACGACAAGCCCTGAAACAGCGAGAAAGAGCGAGAGAGAGAGAGCGCGAGAGCTAAAACAAAATTGTGGCTTCTTGTCTTCTTGTCTTCTTCTTCCCTCCTCCTTGCATTAGCTTCTTCGCACAAGCTTGGCGTTGGCTATCAGTAATCTGTAACGGCCGCCTCCAAATGCCACAGTGCCAGTGCGCTTTGGCTGGCAACTTGTCGGCTTTCATAATGGCCCGTCTCGTCTTCTTCATACTCTTCTTCTTCTTCTTCGGCTTTGGCGAGGACTTCAGTGGTATACTTCACGTTTCTGGCTTGCTATTGGCTCTCTAGCTCTCTCTCTCTCGCTCGGCCAATGGATAAAAGGCAGCCACTTGCCTGAATGGATGGATGAATGGATATGGAGTGTGCGTGTGTAATGCAATAGCTGCAAAAGCAGAGCAAGCAGAGGCAAAAAGTCGTGAATGAAAAAGCCTGTTAGAAGACACTATAAAGCTGAAATTAAGGCAAAAAAGTAAGGAAAGGAGAAGGAGCCAAAAATGCTCGATGCTGGATCCGCTGGATCCCATCAAGGATTAGACCCAGAAAAATCCAGAATCCCGGTCATCAATTAGAAACCCCTGATCAATGAAATCCCTCAGGGTGGTTGGTGTGCGGAACGCATCCATCCATGCATGAAACGCATCAAACACGACGTTTAGTTTCGTTTTTTTTTCGGATTTTGTTTGTTGGTTGGTTCTCAGACCAAACCAAAAACCAAGTCCCGGATCCACGATCCTGGATCATTGCTGTGGAATCTGGATCCCATGGAATGGCTGCACTACTGGGAGGATTCGCATCAACGCTCCACACTACAAGCCTGGGAACCGATCCAAACGGATCAAAAAACTGGCTAAAACAAAACAACAAAACAATAAAAATGAAATCTTTTTTATTTTCAAACATATAAATCTTTCATGATGATAATGATGATCATAATTAACGGTAATAATAATGATGATAGTAATTTCTCTCTCTCTCTCTCTCTGGAGCATGGATATGGATGTCAGGGGTTCCGTGGTTGGCCATTTAATTTGATTTTCAAATGTGATTATCATATACCAGCCAGTCAACCACCTTGATGGCTGGCTGGCTGGTAGCCTAAGCATTTTAATTCAGTTTTGGACGTAATTCAACTCTCTCTCTCGCTCTCGCTAAACAATAACACGTACACCGAGGGACTATTTGTGCGTGGACAATCATCCGTATCTATGATCCGTTGCTGTTGCTGTTGTGGCACTGATGCTATGTGTGGCGGCAAGGTTGAAATTTGGATGGTTGGTTGGTTGGTTGGTTGGTTGGTTGGCTGGTTGGCTGGATTGGCCAGCAACGAAGCAAAAAAAAAGATTCCCAAGAGAAACTCAAGGTTCGCTTTCACACGCTACCTGCCCGCTGAACCAACCATTCAGCTGGCTTGGTTTGGCTTGGCTAGCTGGCTAACATCCACCACCACCTCCTCCTCCTACTACAACTATTGCTATTTCTTCGCTTGCATGGATACGGTGACTTGGTCACTGGTGAGGGAGAGAGAGAGAGAGAGAGAGAGAGAGAGAGAGAGAGAATGACAGGTATGATCACCAATTTACAGAAAAATAAAAAGCTACGAAACTAACGAAAGAAAAACAACAACTTGGAAGGACAAAGTTTTTTTTTAATGGGACAAATTTGAAAATACCAAAATTTAAAACAAAACAAAACAAAACAAAAACAAATATCAATTGTTGTTGCCTCTTCCGGAAGTTGTTTGAATTGTTGGCTTGCTTCCTAGGTTGCCGCCTGTTGTTGTTGTTGTTGGTGACCCAGGCTGGCAGGGGTTTTGGGAGGAGCCAAAGCCGGGTCTGGTTGTGTTGCAGCACCTCCTCCAGTGGTTCCACCTTGGCTACCGCCGCCGGTAGCGCCACCTCCAGTATAATCAGCATAAGTTCCTAAACCTTGGCTTTGGGATAATTCTTCTTCTTGTTTGGCTTGATCATAGCCACATTTGATGAGCAAACATAATTCAATCAATGCTATGATTATGATCAAGAATAGCATGAATAGCACTGGAATGGGATGGAAATAAAATTTAGGAAAAAAATCAATTGAAAATCAATCAATCAATCAAACAATCAATCAATTAGGGTGGCAAAATTTACATAGATTGCTGGTTCTTTTTTCGTAAAAATAATCATCGATTGAGGAATTATACATTTTACCACCATTAACCGGAAATATGTACATGTTTTCAGAGTCTTCAAACAGAAAATTATCCAAATGATCATGGAAACCATTTTGTAGATCAGGAAAGCTTTCATATTTTCCGCCGGCACATTCGGCCGGTTTCAACACAACGGTACCGTCTGCACATCGAAGATAGTCCAATGTTTTGTTGGTTGGTTTAAATAAATGGTCATAAAATAAAATGTTCAATTCATGTTTTTTCACTTCGAAAAAAGTCAGATCAGTTGTATACGACAAAAGTTTCAATTTCGTATAATCTGGAATTTTCGCACCATCCACTGGTCCGATAATTTTTTTACTATCCAACACAAGTAGAATGAATCTTTTCACGCCTTTCAATAACACCACGGTTAGATCTCCATGTTTCACCAATGAAGCACCTTTTATTTCTTCGGTAAAATCTTCATAACCTTTTTGGTTGAGAACCCATTCCCAAACATCCTCCAGGAACACTTTGGAAACATTGTCGGTTCGCCAACGATTTTGCCAGCTATCATAATTTTCGTACGGAATAAAGTACAAATATTTATCCCATGTGATCAGCAACAATGTATTGTTTGGGAATTGGCCCATGCCCATATATTTGCCTTTCTTTTCCGCGCAACTAACATCCTGATCAAAATCAAGAATACTGAATACTGAATTCTGAATGGCAGCAACAGGTGATAACACTTACCGTGATGAACGGCAATGCAACAAAAGCAACAATCAGTGGGAAGAAGATCATCTTAATCATCATCATCATGAAAAATCAATCAACGAACAATAATCAAGCAAGAGGGGATTCTAAAAATGGAAGTTCGTTAAAATTTAAAATTTACGAAAAACAACAACAAGAAATGCGGAAAAACCAACGGAATCACAAATCAAAATCAATCCGATGAAAATCAATTAGCACAAAAGTAAAACAATGATCGCGATACGAAACAACCAACGACAAAAAAATCAAATAATCACAAAATTAATAGAATGGAATGAAGTTGATTCTGATCCAGCTTTTTTATAAGGTGTTTTCCTGGCGTGTTCCCATTAAAAGTAAATTTGTTCGATGTTTGATCGAAAAAAAATTCTAATTCTAACAAACGTAGCGCTTGGTGGTTACCAAATCAATCAATCAAATAGAACAAAAGAAAAATTGACCGAACAAAAAAAAAGACTTCTCACCGGAACCGGATCCAGCGAATTCAGGTATATTGGATACATTTTTGGCTACATTTTTTGGCTACATTTTTTTCGAATTGTTTCCAAAAATGTATCCATTTTGATTGTCTTACTAGCAATGGTCGGGCCAAAGAACGGATGAACGAACAAACAAAAGCTTTTCCATTTGTGTGTCTAGTTTCATTGTGTTCAGTTTTATTATTTATTTATTTATTTATGGAACTTGGAGAATAAACTTTTGCCATTAATGCCACGATTTATGGTGCCTGATGGTTGTGCCCAATGAATCGGAGAACACACACACACACACACGCTTACATTGTTCGAGATGTTGTTGTTGTTGGTCGGTTTGGTCGGTTTGGTCGGTCGGTCGGTCGGTCGTTTGGAAAATCTCGGAAATCTAATCTCAAATTGTCTTCTTCTTCTTCTTCTTCTTCTTCTTCGTCTTCGTATTTCGTGTGTGTGTGTTGATGTGTTTTATTTATTTTTTTAGCCATTGATAGACCATCATGGCCATGGCATCTCATATCTTCTTGGGAATCTTTGCCATGGCCATAAAGTTTACGGGGATTCGGTTTCTTCTTCTTCGTCTTCTTCTTTCAACAACATCCACGACAACGGACAACCATTATGATGGGATGTCTGCTTGTGTCCGAGACTTACTCGAGAATGTCGGACAATATCGATTCGCGCGATGGCTCCGACCAATCGACCAATCAATCAGTCAATCAATCAATCCATCAATCAATCATTCGGTTGAATATGTAAATTGCAAAAAGTTTTAATGTTGAAAATGTGCAATGTTTAGAATGTTACAACAATCAGAAAGAATTCACAAATAATAAAAACAATAAATCTCAAAGCTGGCTTCGCCTCTAGATTCCAAACGTTCCATTTTCCCTTGTAGGATTCTTATGGATCGATTATGGAGCCGGTTGTTGATTGGCATCAGTTCCATCGGCAGGATTTCCGCCACCACCACCACCTGCAGTACCACCTGTTTGATAGGTATAAGGTGAACGACTTCGTTTCGTAGATCGGCTTGTCGGCGATTCATCATCTTGCTGTTGGTTATCATTGTAACATTTATACAAAAGACAGCATTCAACCAAAGCTATGATTATGGCCAAAATCAATAAAATCACTTCTACAAGGAGTGGAGAGAGAGGAAGGGGAGGGGCCAAGAAAAAAAAATTAAAGAGGCGTGGAAAAGGGTTGATATCCTAAGGAGGGAATTTACTTAAAAATTTTTCTTTTTTCTGCGCATCATCTTCAAGCGTGAAGAATACTTTTTTGGACACACTTTTAAATATACCACCGGTCAACGGAAATGAATAGACAGTATCGTGGTTCATTATGACCAGCTGCGAATTATGATCCAAATAACCATTGATTGTACGGGTGAATCCTTTCGAGCCATTATTACAATCGCTATCATTGGTGGCCAATATAACCGAACCATTATTACAACGATCAAAATATATTTGCTCCAAAACATCAAAGTCATTAGTGAATTTGGTTAGAATGAATTTTGCAAACACCGTTCTGTATGCGGCAAAATGATCTGGGAACGAAAGAAAATTCAGATTACCATAATCACGGATTTTGGATGCATTCACTGGTCCTTCGATTTTTTTGTTATCCAAATCAATATATAACAATTCATTTGATCCTTTTATGGCCAAATAATCATTTTTGTCGGTCCGTACAAAAGATGTATCACGTATGGTGTTTAGTTGTTGAAATTGTTTATATTCTTTCGATTCAAATATCCATTTCCAAGTATCGCTCATTTTGCTGGATTCTATACCATCAACATTCCAACAATTAATTTTAGCATCATATTTATCGCTGGGAACCATGTACATGCGTTGCGTCCAAGTAAGAAGCGCTAAACTTTTGTTCCGAAATTCACCGATACCCATCAATGAACTTTGGGATAAATCTATTGAATCATCATCAGCGGCCTGAACAAAATGAACAAAATCAATTCGGGAATTCCATGACCAAATCAACCGCTTACGTGCGCTAAAAATAATGTTTTGGCAGACATCAACAACATCGGAAAAAGGATGTTGCACGCCAATGTTGTTGGCCAAGTTTGATATTTTGGTTTCATTTTCCGCTTTTTTTTTGACTTTCTACCAGAAAAACAACAACCACAACAATCTGAATACAACGGTTGAAAGTTGGTCAAGGTGCGCGATCAACAACAAAGAAAAAAACAACAAGAAATTTTCAATCCGTACAAAAATGCTTCAAATTACAATCAATAAACGAAATAAGAATTTCTAAAAACTTGTTGAATGCCTTATATTGTGGTTTATTATTGTTAAATTGTGATTCGGAAACCAGTGATCGAATACGTCTAGTTCGAAATCGAGAAATTCGAAGAACAACAAAAAATTTTCAAATTTTTCGGGCAATTTGTATTCTTAAAACCGAGGTGATGATAATTAGCATTCGGATCGATCGATGCAACAAGTGTGTAAGATGTAGATCTACGACGACGACATCTCTTAGCAAGAGAACAGAAATACAGCTTTGTCTCCTCCTTATAGTGTGTCTCGTCATCGGGTCAAATGATGACAATGAACCAATCAGAGGGGTAAACGGTTGTTGTAGGCGTCTAACATGCACAGACAAGCACTGTTGAAAGCTAATAGCTTTCCATAGCGTTCCTAGTGTGTCTTGTCACCGGGTCAAATCATCACTGGACCAATCAGAGCATAAGGAACATAGCTTCGTCCCTTGTTTAGGTGAGCATTTCAGCTTGTTGGGACGCACTAAACGGTTTGATGGGCCGCACGCGGCCTGCGCATTGCTCACCCCTGTGCTGAACAATCAAATACGTGCACGCTAGCCAACAACAATCAAATCAATGATTTGAATAACAAATCTTCACGAAAACGATGAACAAGATGCTGGCCACTTGGCCGAACCTCGACAGCGAAAACACAATAAATTACATGATTAAAAAAATGTGTAAATAGAATGAAACCACTACTACAGCAGCAACAATAATTCACGATTCGCGGAATATACCACGAAGTGATTATGGTTATGGCTGTAATGTCTTTATTAATATCATTGCTTTTATATTTCAAACAAAACTCCACCATTTGGCTTCACCGTTTCGGCGGAAAAATCGCCGCGTTTCATAAATAATCAATCGGGAATTTGCATATGAATATATCTTGTATTATATTCAAGATCCAATGACAACAGCATACGCGGCCATAGCCAATTGTGTGTGTGTGTGTGTGTGCGAGTGTGTTTCCTGAAGATGCTCGATTATTTATTCATTCAATTTCGTACAAAGATGGTGACGGTGATTGTGGTGGTGACCATTTATGTAAATCATTCGAACATCCAGGCTACTAACTAAATAATTCAAACAAACAAACAAACAAACAAAAAATATCAGCAGCCATAGTAGGCAAATGGGTGATCTTCGCGCCAATGATGATCATCACCACGTTTATGAATTTTTTTGTGTGTTTTCGGATCCCTATGCAAATGAGCTGCAGGTGTTTTCAATGTCTTTGCACATATCGATATGGAAACGGAACCAAATCTGCTTAGCAAGGATTTTTCTTTCTTTGATTTTCAGATATTTTTGTTATGCGGTAATCGTTTGGACGGATTTTTTTTTGTTATTTATTGCTCCCAGTTTTGTATATTATTGATGAACATTTGCTTTTCATTTCGTTTTTCATTTATGCTAGATTCGATCGGCTAAATCACCTCGGCTACCGTACACAGTTGGTACGCATTTAGAATGATGATAAATTTGAATATCGTTATGCTCTCTCTATCTATCTCTCGCTTTGTAAAGGCTTGGCTGCCCCTCAACCAAGTCGACGACCAAGAAGAATAATAAGACCACGACTAAGTGGATTCTCATAATTTTTCAAAATTATCCTCCACCACCGACACACGCATACACGAAATAATGAACGAGTAAAGGAAGCTTATGAGAATCATAAGTTGAAACCATTCCCGGCTTCAGTATTTCGGGTGTCGGTGTGTGATTATGATGATACAATTTATCATGATAATAATAACAACAACAACGACAACAATAACAAGGATTTAGATCCAGATACTTGACCGTTGGTCAAGTTTTAAACCGAAAAAAGAACAAGAATAGACAAAATAAGAGAAGAAAGAGAACGAACAAACAACAGGCTTAGTGAAACAATTATTATTATTATTATTATTGTTAACAATAATTTGTCGTTTCACATAGAAGCACCTTTGAAACCGTGTTGTAGAGTTTCGTGAACCCAACCAAAAACTTTGTTTGAAGTTTGAAGTTTTTTTTCTTCATTTTAGACGAAGACGAAGCAATTTCTTCAATTGTTATTCGAGCCTTACTATGTGTGTTTGGATAGTTTTTATTTTAATGAATGTAAGTTCTGGTGTTTTGTTGCTGCTTTGTGTTAGAAATCATGTTTTCTCACGTAAGCGCCACTTAAATCTTCATCTTCGCTTTGTTCTTATTTTCGCTTCAAAATAAGAAAAGAATGAATTACGGATACTACTTTTGAGAACCTGAGCAGCAATAATTTGTGAACTAGATTACACAACAGCTTCGGAAAACAAGAATGAAGCAAACACCGAACATTTTGATTATCATTATCCTTTTGATGATAATATTCATCATAATTCTCTCAATCACATTGTCGACCCGCAAAAAAATTTGAATTCTTTTGGGAAAATTTCTAAGCTCCTGCCGCCATCTATCGACATTTATCGAGAGCGGTAAGCTTATACATGTCAAGTGTTCGGTTTGGCAGCGTATCAACTATTTTAGCTTTGTCATACAGAAAGCATGTTGAGAAGAGCGAGCCGCTTTCGCAATGTTGTCCGGCAACCATTTATCCTGACACATACACATGCCATTGTCGTGTGTGGGTATTTTTGTTGTTATGTTTTTAACCGCCGATTCCAATTTTTTTGGCTTGATGAATAAATTAAATTAAGTGCTAAAATAATGATGATGATGAATACCTCAATCGCGGATAATAGTTTATCCAAAAAGAATGAGAATAAAATCGACCCATTTCCAAACGACATTGATACCAGTTTGATCGTGATTGTTTGTAAGTTTGTTTTATGATTTTTCTTTGTGGAATACCTGGCAAATATTTTTAAATGATTTTTTTCAGGTGCCAGCAATAGTACATTGCAAGACATCAAGATACAAAAAAGTTCTGGTGTTTACACTTATCGCAATAGTGATGAATTGACTTCGGTCACCTCCAATCGCTATATCGTTTGGTGAGTATTGGTTTTGTTTTGTTATTTCTTTTACTGAATTTTGGGCCGAATTTCCTCAGGCGAACTTTCGACGATGTTCTGGAATTAAGTGAGCATAGTTTGAATCGCGATCTGCATTTCAATGAGCTTCGAATACAGTTCAAGAATAGCCTCATCCTACATAATGGTGTTACCATTCAAGAAACTGCGGATAAAATCATCATATTGGTTACTACCATTGTTTCTGCCCATCGTTTGATATTTCCTCATCCTAATCGTGTGGTAATTAAAGCAAAATCACCATATTGGGGCGAATTCATAAAATTCTTGTTTGTTGACAGTTTTCAAATCCCAATCCAATTGGTTCACTATCATGCCTCGGATCATCAGCGTCATCAACAAGCAACAATTCTCCTTGTTACTCAATTTTTCACAATGCTATGTTTGAAGATGCTGAAACGAATTTTGTTCAATTACAAAATTCTTTCACACAAAGTTCAATACTTGGTTCACCTGCTGTGTTGCCTTATTTGGCCACTTGTTCCTGGATTGAAAATGAAAGTTTAGATGCATATTTTATATTAGCAACCACCACCGGTACTTTGCAGATTATTAAATTACCATATGTTGGACCTAATCCAAATCATTCTGCGCCGTCCGAAAGTAAGTTGGCATTGTTGATAAAAAGGAAAGAGGAAATTGAAATTTATTTTGTTTTATTTTTCACAGTCAAAATACAAAACTTTGATCTTAAACAAAATAATTTGATCGGAAAACTATTCAACGGCATTGTTCCATCAATAATTAAGTAAGTTACGTTTGTTGTTTTCTGTTTTGTGTCAAAAAAAATAATGGATTTAACTTTGGAAAAACCATAGTAAAACCACTGTAGGGACAGAGGCTGCGGTAAATTTGCTGACGTATGATACTCCAGACGATAATTTGATATTTGCATTATGTCGCGATGGACGAATCAGAGTTATTTCATTGAAGCAACAGAATTTTGTAATAATCCACAGTTTGTTTAATCAATCATCCATGAACAAAGATGATACGCCATCGAAAAATCTTCAACAATCGCTGATTTCCAAGCACAAGCCATTATCGATGAAATTCTGGTGGTATGAAAATGAAACCTATTTTCCTAATTTGGTTGTGTACGTGACCGATGCAGAATACAATAAGTTTTATTTTTATCAAGTTGTCATACCAAATCTTAATTCTCCAACCAAAAATCATCACAACCATCGACAACAGCAGCAAAGGCAGCAACATCATCATTCCATGTTATCATTTTCTAATACCTCCACCAGTTCTGGTTATAATGTTGAACCACATTTACGATATTTGTTTCAGAAAAAAATACCAAGCCACTATGAATTGTTGGATTATTTTGTTCATAATTGTCAATTATGGACAATGTGGCAACACAACGAAACGATCAATCTTCAATATTATTCTATTGATAATAATTGTGAAATAATTGCCGAACCACAACCATTTGAATGGATGCCGGTGATTGCGGATGTGAATTCGCATCCAGAAATCGGTCTTCGTTCACCATTGGTCAATCCAAGAGAATACTATTTGCAGGAGATATTTTGGCGTGGTAATTTTTCGTTGAAGACAATTTCCAAAGCCATAAGCGTGTTAAATCGAACTATTGGTAATGAGAAAAATGAAACCAACAAGATTGATTTGTTGATACAAGAAGCAATCAAATTGATTGATAATATAATCAGAAATCAAGCTGAAAATCAATTAGAAATGAATGTTGAAGAATATATCCAACATGAAGTGAATGCATGGAATAAGCTGTATCAATTTTGTTTGGAATATCATGTTACCGAAAATGAGCCAATGTCCATATTTGTTGATGCAAAGACAGGCATCAAAGGAATCGTACGGAAAGCTCGTTTAGAGTTCATACCGGCGTTGAATCCATTCGATGATCTGATTAATCATTATTTTTTGCATTGCAAACAACACCATTTACAGCAAGAACAATTGAATGGTGATGTTCGTACGGGTAATAGTGTTTCGGTGGAGAACAGTTTGGATCTGTTCTCCATATCGGCATTTGAATATCGTTTCAATACGTTGATTGAATCCATTCAAGAATCGTCCACATTCAATTTGACCACGGAAATGTTATCCGGTATTGAAAACATGAAAAACAGCATTCTAGCATTGATGCATGTCATGTCTGCAATCAATGTTGCATTGAAAGATGAAGATTTATTAGATTTTGAAGCATTCATGCAGCGAATGTCCAGTTTTAGCACTAAAACCAATCTTTCATTGGCTGATATAACCAAGAAAATCACTGAAGACTCGCTATTATCGGACATTTCTTTAATGGACAATAGTTTAAGTACATTGATTGATGATTTTTTCGAAAAATGTCCTTGCGTTGTGGAAGCGATCAAATTTTTCATCATCAAGATCAGTTTTGATTTTTTGAACAAAAACGATTTGGACGATTATCTAGAAATGAATAATGAGATGCAAATACTTCAAGAATATAGCAATCAAGATGTACATTTGAAAATGGAAGATGCTTTGCAATTTGAAATCAAACCATTGTTTAGTAATTTGTTAACAAGTCTTGGTGGTTTGGAATTCACCGTCACCAATATTGGTCGTATATTGCAAATGCGTTATAAATTTTGTAGAGATCTTTTCCTTCTTCAATACATGCTGACCAGTTTCCATTCCAATGTCAAAAGTGATTATGAATCGAAAGTTATACAAGATATTCAAAGATATATGATTCCGTATACTTCTCAGTTGTTGTTCGCATTGAATCACTTGAATTGGACATGTGAAACACCGATGATAACGCCCAATATTTGGTGGACCAATGTGGACAATCCACATCAGCCACAATCACGTGGGGAAAATTTTCCGCTGATCATCAATCTGAATGCATCACCATCAACCACCACTGGTGGTAGCACGATTAATTCGAATCATCGTGGAACGACATTCGAAAATAGTGAGCTGTTGTCGGTGTTGGAAATGAAAGATTATATCAACTTGAATCGTGTGGGAATTTTATCCCATGAATCCATTTTCTATGATGCCTATCCCCAAGCGAATATTCTTTATTTTTTTATTCAATTCAGTGGTGGTAATCTTGCCAAACGATTGTTGAGCTACACGCTTCATAACCATCAAAAGTACAATCAAGCGCAGATGGACCAAAGCACATTATGGTCCGGTGATGGAATTTGGTCCAGTTTGATACCAAGCTATATGAATTCTATTTGTCAATTATTGTGGCCATTTTCTGCTGGACAATTCAAATTGGCCGAATTTCTATTGGGCGTTGGTCAATATCATTTGGTCGAACGTTATGTGGACAAACTTCACCCATGGTGTACAATATTCTCTTATAGTAGATATTTTTCCAAAGGAATTTGCTACGTGATGACTGGTGAAGGTGGCAAAGCAATCACACAATTCAAACAATCAGTGTTCGGTATCAATTCTGAGCCGTTTCTGTTCAAAATCTTTGCACAAAAACCTAAATTGGAGAAAATCAAAGAGACCCAGATTGAAATTGTTGCCGGCGATCAACAGCCAGATACGGAAAATGGTGAAAAAACCTTGGCCAATAATGATAGGCAAATGAGAGATTTGCGCCAAAATTTTGAATCAAATATGAGCTTGTTCTTGAATGCTCGCACCATATTTCGTTACTACAACAAACTAATACAATTGTTTAACCGTTATTCTACCCCGGATCAAGTGATCGAATTGGCGGATTGTGCTTTGAAAAGCTTGGATAAAGATACGGACCCGGAATATGATCAACACCATTCAGCATTGCAAACAATATTGTTTGCTTGCCATCTACGTTTGGGAAACATTGAAGAAGCCTATCTGGCCATGATCGACAATAATAATCCTGATCAGCAACAGAATTGCCTACGACAATTCATTGTGAATCTATGTGAGATGAGAAAATTCAAAGAATTGGTTAGCTATTCTTATATTGGGCTGGTGGATAATTTTGTTGCCATCCTGGAATCAAAAGCTCGTTCTTCTTGCTTGAGGAAAAATTTTTTAACGCCCAAAAACTATCGTAAATCTGCATCGGAACCAAGCGAACAGATTGCCATGGTGCAAACGAATTATTATCATATTTTGTACAGTTATTTTATGAACACCTTTAATTATCGTCGCGCAGCTCAAGTGATCTATGATTACTATCGTCAATTGAGCCAAGAGTTTAGCGGTGGTAATGTGGACACGTTAAAGACTCAGGCCCAAGCATTGTTGATTGCTCGTAATTGTTTGAAATGTTTGGATGATCTTAAATATGCATGGATCGTGAAGAATTCGATCAAGAAAACGGACCATTTGGATAAGCATCAAACTATGAAACGTAAACGTGGATATTTTTCTGACAATCCCAATGATAATTATGATCAAGAGAAAACCATTATCGAGATTGTGGACATTGATGAATTGCTACGGGATTATGAGCTGATCAGTGCTAGGATCAAATTGTTGGAGAAAAATCCAAAAGAATATGCTATCGCGGTCACACCGTTGAATCCAGATGAGACCATCGTACTTTGTATCAGTGCTCAACTATACGAGCAAGCATTCAAGATTGGCGAATTGTTCGATCAACCTTTGGAACCGATATTCGAAGGAATGGCATCGAAATATGTTCACCTGTTGAATGGTCGATATAATCGCCGTAGGATAGATGACGAAATCATGGAGACACTGTTGGCTGAATCAAGCTTTGAATATCAAACACAGACAAAACCATTGGAAGTGGATGCACCGAAAATCAAGTTTCCCATCGATGATGATAATTTCACCATAGAATTGTTCGATGTATTCTATGAGAACACTGCTTCTAATAGTGAATGTGATTTCATCTGTTATTCATCATTGTCCATTTGTGATCGTATGTGGTATATGATATTGTATTATCTTTATCGTTATGAAACGCAGCCCACAATATCGACCAAATATTTGAAAACTATAGCCGAAAAACTCCTGTCCAATGGAATAATGTTGCCGGTTTCTATGATGAAAATCTATAAGGTTCGTATGGATAGGTTCATGGCTCCTAATTGATTGATTGATTGATTCTGATCTAAAAATTTTAGAAATCCAACTGTCCCGAATTGATTCGTTTATTGATGACCTACAATTTCCTGACCGAAGCTACTGAGCTTTCCATTGATTATATGAATGCATTTATGGGGCATGGTACGGAGTTTTTCGATCTCAAGGTATGGAAACCAAGGTATGGTTAATAGATGAACTATATGGCATTTCCATTTTGCAGATGTATCTATTTCCGAATTGTGAACCACTATGCATACCGTTGCATATATTCGATTGTTTGCTACAGGTTTTGATAAACGAGAATCAACAGCAGCAAAAATTGAAACAAATCGAATCAATGGACAATAAATTTGTTCCATTGAGTGTGAGCAGTATTGGCGGTGATTATGATCCAACAGCATCATCATCGGTGGATGATGATGAATCTCTTTTCGAACAATTCATCGATTATGATACGGTAATTTTCCCGAATTTCAGTTCAAGAATCTATAATTTCATCTAATTTGATTTCTTCGATATTCCACAGCTTATCAAAAATCTGACAAAAACCAGGCAAACTTTAGAAAAGTTAATCATCTCTTGTTCTAAAGTTTGAAACCAAAATGCCTACATTTTAAAACTCACCTTCGTAAATTGTTCAGTTTTTTAAAAAAAAACTTGGAAATATTAATTATAAATTATCTTTTTTTTAAAATTATCATTGGCCAAATAAACATTTAAATTTAATCAATTTTCCCACCTGTACTGAACATATTTATGAGCATAATGGCGGCAAAATTTTAAAAATCTTCGATGATCAATCTATTCATCAGATGGCAGCTCCGATTTCTTTACCATTGACTTACATTACCTAGTAATTTTTTTTATACAACCATAACTGCTGTTCCATTAAGTACATTATAATCAATGTTCCGATTTGCAAGAAAAGACCGACAGAGGAAAAACTTTGACAAACATTTTCGGCAATCCAGATAGAAATTTTTTTTTAAATTTAATGTTTGAACGGGTCATCATCTTTGCTACCAGCGATATTGTCGGACATCGTTGCTGTGCTCAGAGGTGGTGTTGGTGGAGAGGGAGATGAAGGTGATGAGTTGCCCAATAATTGGCTACATGGCGACAATGGTACTTCTTGTTGCTGCAGCTTTTGAGGAATCAATGGCGATAATGGTTCGCATACATTATTCGAATTCATCATCGTTGTGGTTTGTTGCGTGGTTGATGATGATTGATTGTTTGCCATGACGGTAGTGGATGATGTATTACTGGATTGTGGTTGTTGCAAAAATTGCTTGACGGTGATCAAACCGTTTCGAGCCACAGCTGTGCGCAATATCATTGCGGTAGTCTTCATTTGCCAATCTTTACCTTTTTCCAGAACAAGGTCGAACGTCGACAAACGTGGATCATTATCTTTAGCATATAATATTTTGTTGTAAGAATCGATCCGTGCTTCGATCTGGCCATCCAATATTAAACGCTCCAATTCATCTTCCAATGCTGAAACATCGGTATTGAATGCACTAGCCATTGTGTTGAGATTCGCAGATAAATATGGAGTAAAATATTGAATAAGAGCACGGCTGCGTATTAATGCATACAATGGTTTCACATGTGGAGCCAAATAAAGATCAAGAAGGAAAGCATCTTTCAATTCGTCTAATAGTTTTAAACAATCCGGATATTTTGATTCCAAAAAACGATTGATAGCTTCACGTAATTGCGGCTCTAGTTCCAGGAACAAACGAAACGTAGCACTTTGGAGTACTCTTCGTCTTAATTCATCACGATCGAAACTTGCCAAAGCACAAAGGCCACCATAGATGGCAACGTTATTGGTTGATATTATGTCGGCAAAATGATGTCCAATCTCATCAAATTGAGCTTTGACAAACCGTTCGGCGGCTGATTTATATCGTTTACAAATCATTTCATTTAGGCCAGATAGACAATTGATTTTGGTTCGACATTCCGCATCGGAATTGTATCCAGCTGATGATTCAGCCTTTTGAACATAAGAACTTACATTGGCCCAATTCTGAAGATACACATTCAGAGTAATCACATTGAGACAAATATTAAATATATGATGATCACTCATACAATAATCTTTGGATCGTGTATAGCATTTAAGAGCATTGTTGAGATCACCGCAGAGCAGATAATGTGCACCAAGATCATCATGACCACGGCGTATGCTTTCTTTGATTGAGTTGGTTTTATAATTTTTCAGATCTGTTTCCAATTTGTCGAAAACCATTTGCGAAAGATTATTACGTTCTTCAATCCAGATATGATCGGTGTGCGATAACGTATATGGTTCACCAGCACCGGCCAGTGCTGAATACAATTTGTGCTGTATTTTCAAATACATGTTTCCGTCGTAGGTGCTTTCTTTGACGTATTTCAAAGCATGCTCCAACGCATCCACCTTCAATGGTGGACAATGATCGGCTATGTAAATCAATCGTACTAATTTATTATATCCATGAAATTGTGATGCATATGTTTCGATTTCGAATGGTGCTGTTTCCACTTGATAATTGAGATTGTCCGAATTCGACGAATCGCTTGTTTCATAAACATCGACATCATCCATTGATGCATCCATTTGCATCGGTTCAACATTATTCGGGTATGACATTTTTATCTTCTTGTTTGAAGGCTCAATGGTGGAAACACACCAAATAGTTGAAAGTGAAATCCCAAAATATAGTTAAATGATTTTGGAGAACAGAAAAACATCGATCGTAATTGAAAACAATGAACACACAAAAACAACACTTGGCGATTGAAGCGGTACAATGTGTACCGACTTATGTGAAAAGGAGTTACCATTTTTGGACAGATCAAAACACAATTCCACCATATCACAAGATGATTATCTTCTGAAATCAGCAAAAATAATCAACGTGAGTGATGTATTGTTGCCAAAGGTTTATTTAATGCATTCGATGTTCGTAAATTCGATAAAAACTAGTTTACATCGTATATGAACAGCCCTCTTGTGCTTGCGCAATCTCAATTTTTTGAGTATTCTTCTGACCAATATTAGGCTTGGATAGTTGTCTTGATAAATTTGATTGCTGAAAGATTTGTGAAATACTTTCACTTATTAACCATGCCGGAAAACAAAACTCGCTTCACTAGCCTCGAAGAAAGTGGGCCCACTTTTGTGGGCATCAAATTTTGCCAAGAATGTAACAATATGCTTTACCCAAAAGAAGATAAAGATAATCGTGTTTTGCTTTATGCTTGTCGTAATTGTGATTTCAAACAAATGGCCGAAAATAGCTGCGTTTATGTCAACCGTATCATGCACAAAGTCGAGTAATGTTCACTATTATAATCATTTCATCTAGATGACTAAAGGTTGGAAATCTTTTCTTAACTTTCTTTTAGTGAATTGAAACGAATAGTTCCCGACGTTATCCATGATCCAACCTTACCAAGGACCAAAGAACATCCATGTCCAAAATGTAGTCTTAAAGATGCGGTGTTTTTTCAAGGACAATCACGCAGCGCCGAAGACGACATGAGACTGTATTATGTTTGTACGGAACCTAAATGCTGTAACAGATGGACCGAATAAAAAATTGAGATTTTTATTTTGATTTCTACGATTCATCAACATCCAATACATTGTTAAAAATAATCCATAGATAACTTTAAACCATTATCATGCAATCATTTTTGGCTCCTTTTCAACAATTGTCGTAGCATGTATTGCAGGATTCCGCCATTTTTAAAATACTCCAATTCTACTTCGGTATCAAATCGCATGATTACTTCGAATGTTTTATCATCAGCCTGAAAGGAGAGGAAAAATTTAATTTGAATAATAATTCAAATATTCAATAAACTTACATGAACGGTAGTCTTTTGGCTTGGAATTAGGCTATCGGGAATTTCAATATCGAACAATTCACGACCGGTCAAACCTAATGACTCGGCACTTTGTCCATCCAAAAATTGCAATGGCATGATTCCCATTCCGACCAGATTGCTGTAAATTTGTTGAAATTAGTTCTGATTAATCCCAAACAGGTTGGTTGTACCTTCTATGGATTCTTTCATAGCTTTCGGCAATGATGGCCCGAACTCCCAACAAACATGGGCCTTTGGCTGCCCAATCACGAGACGAACCACAGCCATAATCTTTACCGGTCAATATGATCAACGGTGTATTCTCCTGTTTGTACAGTTGGGCTGCATCAAAAACGCTCAATTCTTGGCTACTGGGAATGTGAATGGTTTGAGGACCAGGTTTGGACATGAATTTGTTTACCAAACGTATGTTGGCGAATGTTCCTCGAACCATGACCGCATCGTTACCTCTTCGCGAACCATACGAATTGAATTGAGCCGGTGGAACACTTTAAAAACCAGAGAAACGATTCAAAATTATTTCGAGATTATTCTTGAAAAACTTACCCTCGTTCCATCAAATATTTGGCCGCAGGACTATTACGAGCAATCGATCCGGCCGGTGAAATATGATCAGTGGTAACCGAATCACCAAGATAAAGCAAAACACGAGCCTTATGGATTGGTTGGATTTTGGGCAAATCTACTGTCATGTCATCAAAATATGGTGGTTTCTTGATGTAGGTCGAATTGGGATCAAACTTATACAACAAAGATTGTTCTGCTTTCAAGCTATTCCATCTTTCGTTTCCGGTTTTAATTTTTGAATAAACCTCTTTGAACATGGCTGGTATGACGCATTTTTGTTGCACTTGTAGAATCTCTTCACGTGATGGCCAAATATCACGAAGGAAAACTTTCTCGCCTTTCGGATCCAAACCGATCGGTTCGGTTTCGAAATCAATCCTTACATTACCGGCCAATGCATACGCTACGACCAACAATGGTGAAGCCAGATAATTGGCACGGGTGTTGGGATGTACTCTTCCTTCAAAATTACGATTTCCCGAAAGCACACCGACAGCAATCAAATCACCTTTTTCGATGCAATCCACCACTTCCTGCGGCAAGGGGCCACTGTTTCCAATGCAAGTCATACAACCATAGCCAACAATGTCGAAACCTAATTTCTCCAGGAATGGTGTTACACCAGATTCACGAAGATAGTAAGTTACCACACCGCTACCCGGTGACATACTGGTCTTGATATATGGATCAACAGTTAAACCTTTCTCTACAGCTTTTTTGGCCAACAATCCAGCGCCCAACATCACCGATGGATTACTGGTGTTCGTACAAGAAGTGATGGCAGAGATTACCACAGATCCATGGGAAAGAGTGTAATCTTGGCCCTCGAATTTAAATTGAACCGATTTGTTCAAGGCTTCTGGTGATAATCCATATCCTTTGAAACCGACAGGCGAGATTAAACACTGTTCAAAATCTTTTTTCATCTCATCCAAAGCCACACGATCTTGCGGTCTTTTTGGTCCACTTAAACTATTTTTGATGGTGCTCAAATCTAATTCACAAACCTGCGTATAGGTCGGATCTTCGCTACTATCCTTGTAATCATTACGGAACAATTTCACCGCTCTTAAATACGATTCAATATACTTGATCGAATGTGGGTCACGTCCTGTTTGCTCCAGATAATCGATTGCTGTAACATCAGGCGGGAAAAATGCAATAGTTGCACCATATTCTGGGCACATGTTAGCGATCGTAGCACGATCAGCAATGGACAACTCCGACACACCGGGTCCAAAAAATTCGACAAACTTGCCGACCACGCCGATCTGCCTCAAACATTTGGTTATGGTCAAAACAACATCGGTCGATGTCGCAAACGAAGGCAACTTTCCGGTCAATTTGTAGCCGATCACTTCAGGCAAAACCATACAAATCGGTTGGCCCAACATGACCGCTTCGGCTTCGATCCCGCCCACGCCCCATCCAACAACCCCTAATCCATTGATCATGGTGGTGTGCGAATCCAATCCGACCAAACTATCCGGATAAAGCAAGCCTTGATCATTGAACACAACACGGGCCAAATATTCAAGATTAACTTGATGACAAATACCCGAACCAGGCGGTATAATGGTAGTGTTTTTCAGTGATAGTGCACCCCATTTTAAGAATTCAAAACGTTCACGATTACGTTGAAATTCCAATTCTTCATTCTTGGACAATGAACCGGCCCTGAAAGCAGAAAACAATTCGAAAATTTCTTCGATTAACTGATATATCAACCAGATCACTGTGAATTGATCAATTTAAAAAATAAAAACTAATTGGAAAAATCGAAATTTTGATCCCAACCCAATAGAAACTAATCGATGAAAAGGGCAATTTTTATCTCTTAATTTATTTTCTGGATGTGGACTATATGCTGAATTGGATGAATGTCGACGATGATAATTGTGATGACTATTGGATGATGTCGATTTAGTTGAATTGAATGTACCTAACATATTTAAATTTTCTATATCTGGAATGTCATCATGGTAATGATTTAATTGCTGCTGTTTTTGAGGTTGCCAATGGTGTTTGGAGTTATGTTGCCTATTGATCGGTTTGATGGTTGTGGCTGTAATTTTGAGCTGGGACATTGTTGATGAATCACGATCATCATTTACATTGTGATTGTGGTTTAATAAATTTCTCAATGTATGGTTGGCACTTATTGTTTGATGTGGTTGTTGATGATTTTTGTCGTTGGATTTCATTAATGAAGCTCGATAATATTCACAAAATCCGGATGTTTCACATTTATCACATAATTTTGCATCATGATTGCCACGGGCTAATAGTTGATTACTGGTATTGGGTGTGTTTTATGTATGTGCATGTTTGTGTTGAACAGAGAAAGAGGTCAAATTAGTCCAAAAATGAATCGAAAAAATCAAATTCGGTTGACACTGTGTGACATAATGATTGTTGATGTTTTTTCCATCAGAGGTATAAGGGATACAAGCAAGCGAGAGAGGAGGGAATAATAATAAAATGAACCAATATACATACACTCTGGCGTAATCCACTTGGACAGAATGATCGATGACCAGATCGGCTGGACAAAGTGGATTGATAACGTTTGGATCACCATTCAATCTATGGAAAGCATCTCTCATTGCTACGTTTAATAATGAAAATCAGTTCAGATGGGCTATATTTTTACCGAGCATCAAATACATACCAGCAAAATCGACCACAGCTGCTACACCGGTCAAATCTTGAAGCAAAACTCTGGATGGACAAAATGGTACTTCAACCTTGTTGAATTGCTGTGATTTCCAATCCAGAATTTTTTCCACATCATTACGTTTCACATGAAAATTATCACATGACCTTATTGCGGATTCAAGCAAAACTCTGATGGAAAATGGTAATGTTTCTATAAAGAGATATTTTCAGATTCATTCATAGAATTAATTGAATCCAATCAATTCGACAATGTGATCAATCACACTCACCGTAACGTTGATCGTTCAAAGATGGTAGATCATAGTATCTGTATTGTTTTCCTTCCACATCAATGTTTTTCAACATTGATCCATAGGGATTTTCTGATAGGAAATCCACAAAAAAGAGTTGAAATCAATTAAAACGTTTGGCAAAATGGACACCAACCTTTGGATGCGGACATTGTTTGAGGCCAATAATGTTTTGGTGGTGAAAAGCAAAGATGTTTGAAAAAAATCTCTAAAACTTAGCTACGGTTGCGTTTGATGGCGAACGTGATTTCTCAAATCTGAAATGACTGTGTTAGGTATTGGTGTTCAAGTGTGAATGTTATAGATTAACAAGTGTTTGCAAATTAACTGAATGAAAAGGAAATAATTCGAGGAAACACGCAGACAATCTTAACAATTTTGATTTATTCACCAAAGTGAGGATCAAGTTGAAGTCGGTTTTTATACCACAATAAACAACAACAGCAACATCAAATCAACCAAAAACTGGTCTTCGAAACAAACACAGGAGAAAAACTGAAAACGTCAGAAGAATCACAAGTAAGCAAACACATCACCGTATAGGTTTTTGGTTGGTCACAAAACAGGATTTACCAAAAAATATGTGAGAGTTGTGATACCATGAGTACGTCAATTTAGTAGATATAATATTGCTTACAACTTGAGAAAAAAGCACATTCAATCATTAAATTGATTGATAAAATGATTGACAGCAATAATTATTATTTTGGGTAAATTAAAAATAATTGTTACGCGAATAGTTAGATGATAAAAATCTTTGATGACCCGTGTCTGGGTTGGTACAATTGTTGTTCGAAATATGTCCATTTCCACTCAAGTTATCATCAACGCTTTAAGTGAAAATAGTTGCTCCCCAATGTTTTCATTTTCACATTGACCTTTTTTTCGGTATTTCGCGTTGGCACGCTTTTCATCATAAGTCTCAATATTTACACACCAATCAAATCAATCTTGATTCAATTCTGTTAGAATATCAAGAGAAGCTAAAAATGTGGTACGAAGCTGTGCCATCGATGGTGGCCATGTTAGCATCGATATCACTGTTGGAAATCGGTCCATTTGTAAATATTAATCCGTTAAATTGGTTTGGTTCGTATTTAAAATTCATTTACTTTTTCTTCTCTACAGGCCTGTCATTATATTTCTTGGGGATGTCCAATGATGCGTAGTTCGAATGGCCAAATATCCACTCAATTGATGCGTCGTGATCAACGTATAGCCGAAGATCAAGGTGTTCGATGGTGGGCCAAACATCAATATACCTATTCGTTTGGTAATTTGGATTCAAAAACCAATTTCGATCATTACAAGGATGCTGAGAAAAAAATCCAAGACAATGAATAATGAGATTAATGAAGTATTTAAAACAAATTATGCTAAATTAGCTTGTTGTTGATCAACTTTTGTTTAAAAAAATCTCAATAATGTTTGTAAAATAGAGATTACCGCCCAATAAAGTTATTTTAATTAAAACATATGGTTGAGAACAATGTTTTAATGGTTGATAGCATTCTCGGCATTCCAATCGTTGACTGATTTGTTCACTTGAAATGATTTGAAATCATTTGCTATTTTGAAAACAATCGATCACCAAGGTGTGGAAAAAAGCCCAAAATATGTTGCGACAAAATCCTCGGTGTGCGAAAAAAACTGCAATGATTCTGCAAACAATTTGCTCAGCTTCATCCCCACAGATTCGGGAAATGTTGCGCCTTTTGATTTTAGTGATTCTCGTGACCGACTTTTTCATTGGTCTGTTACAAATTCAACAAAATTCTAGACCAGTACCGACGATTTTCGATGAAAGATTCGGACCAGAATTTGGCCAACAACTTGTATGTATAAGTCATTTTTAATTTTAGAAATGGTTCAAGTTTTCCAAATAACTATTAGGCAGAACGGGACCGAATCAAGTTGATGGCTGGGTATGTTAATATTGGCATTGGATTGGTGGGATTCTTCGCCCTTCTTTATCATTATACCCGCATTTTACATGGCAAAACCACGAATTACTTCGATTTGACAACAGCCATAATCATAGTTATTATGACTGGAGCGGCGATTGCTTTAGATTGCTTTGGGATTATTTCCAACGAATTCAATAGTGTGGTCAATCACTTCAATTGGATGTTACTGATGATAATTTTGGTGGTTTTGCTTTTTATAGTAATTTATTTACAAATTGTTTTATTAAAATTAAAAAAGAAAATAGAATCGAGTCCAGGGCCAAGGTCGCCAGAAAAAGCAATACAAGGAAGTGATTCGACTCCAGAGCCAAGCTCGAGAGAAAAACAATCAGAACTGGACAAAGTAGAATCGACTCCAGAACAAAACTTAGAAAAACCACCAGAACAGGATAAAGTAGAATCGACTCCAGAACAAAACTTAGACCGAATATCGGCTCTCGGCTTGCTCTTTTG